>JAHIAM010006357.1:0-101547 GCA_021605205.1 Aegilops longissima | reverse complement strand
ACATAGCCAATCAACGGTTTGCTAGGAAAGGATGGTTAGGGCTGACATGGCAATATGGGTGGCAAGACATAGCAAGTGGTAGGCATCGCAGCATAGGCATAGCAAAAGAGCGAGCAACTAGCATAGCAAAGATAGAAGTGATTTCGAGGGTATGGTCATCTTGCCTGCAATGTTCTCGAGTTGTCGAAAGCCCGATCCTCGAAAACGTTCTCAACAGGTTCCTCGCTCACGCACTCGCCTCCGGCCTACCCAAGGCAACAACAAAACAAGGAACCACAATAAATCACGGTGCAATGCACAATCAACATGAGGCAAAACATGACATGATATGCATGATGAGATATGCAATGCGATGGGCACTCCGAAGGAAAATGATGAACCAGGCATCAACTTGGCAAACCAAGCATGCCATCGAAAGATGAGATGATTTCGGTTGAAATCGATATAAAGATCACCGGAAACGGATGCACGGTTTGGAAATGGCAAGCCAAACAAGAATGGTGAGAAACCTTCGATAACATCATGAAGAAACAAAGCCATGCATGTGTGCAAACTACCTCATAGCAAGATTCAAGTAAATATGCCCAACGAAAACAACACCTAAACATGATGCAATAAGACATGATCACAAACTTGCTCAAATGCAGAAACTAATGCCACCACTGAGTTGGTGGGATTTTTCTACCCCAAAAACATATATAATAAGTTAGGGTTGCAGTAGAAAAATCATCACAAAAACAATAAGTCAAAACCTGCCTAAAAAGGAAACTAACAGAAGTGGCAATTTCCAGATTTGGAAATGTCCAGATTTGGACTTGCCTAAAACAGAAATGATACAGTTCTGGAAATGGAAAGGAAAAAAAATATGCATGGAGGAGGGTGCTGAGAGGTCGACAAGATGGCCCCACCGTCATAGAGACAGGGTGAAACAGGTTTAAAGGGGGAAGAAAAGAGCCCTGTGGGATTCAACCCGGTCTCCCGGTGGAATCCCGCACCTGCTACCACTGGGCTAGCGCGCGGAGACTGACAGAAGAAGGGCTCGGGTCCTTAACTACTGCTGCTGCAGAGCCGGGCGGAGGAGCGAAAACAAAAAAAAAAAGGGGGAGGGCGCGCTGGGGTTCGAACCTGTGTCGCCATGCAGGGAGAGCGGGAGTCGACCAGCTCGGCTAGGGTAGGGATCTGGTAGGAACCAGGGCGCTAGCGCACTTGACCCAACTAACAGGCCTGAACTAAAAGCAGAGAAGAACACGGCGACGCCGGGCGAAGCAACGGCGTCTGAGGGCTCGCGCCCTCGGACAAGGCTGGGCACACACGAGGGGGTACCACGGGACAAGAAGGAACAAGCCAGCGTGGCAAACGCGGCAACTACACGCGGTGGCACTACTCTGAAACTCCAAAAGTACCTCCACGCCGGAGCACGCCGGGCGCGGCAAAGACACGGGCCGGACCTACGCTATGGAGAACCATCGACGACAAGAAGGGTCAGGGAGGAAGGGGTTTATACCTCCTTACCCTAGGACAAAGAATCGGCGACGGAGACGGGCTGACGGCGACGAGATCGGACGCTGAACTTCGCCGGGAAAACGTGACCGAGAAGAAGACAGAGCAGGGCGTCGGTGAACTTGGCGCTCCGGGCCTCCGTAGTCGACGTCGTGGACGTAGTCGACGACGAGGAAGGCGTCGGACACGGTGCGGCTGGATGGGGTGGCCGGAGAGCACGCCGGCGATGGAGACGGGCTCCCAGCTGCGCTCGGGACCGAGCGGGGCGGCGAACTTGGGGGTTCTCTCACCTGGCGGCGGCGGCGAGAGGGAGAGGGGAACCCTAGGGTGCGGTCTGATGAGGAGAGGGGATAAGTAGAGGGCTAGGGCGACGCGGCCGAGCTCGTGCTCTCCGTGCTCGGGGTCCCCATGGCGCTGCGAGAGGAGGGGGAAAGGTGGGTGAGGAGCACCGGGCGCTCGCTGCCAGGCGGGGCCGACGCGTCCACGTGTACGGGGGCTAGCGGGGGTACGCGCGGGGATGGGTGCGCAAAGACAGGGAGAGGGAACCGGAGTGGGCTGGCGCGCTCTTCCCACTGGGCTGCGAGGCTGAGGAAGCTGGGCCTTGCTCGGAGAGGCCGGGGCCCAGGTGGGGAGGAGTGGATGGGCTGCCACTGCTGCTGCTGCTCCCTTCTCTCTTTTCCTTTTTAAAAATAAAAAGGGAGAGAAAAGAAAGTGCAGAAAGAAAGAAAAGATTTTTAGTGAAAGGAAAATATCCCCACACTCCTGGAATTCTCCTCTATTTAAATAAATTGAAATGGACATTTTTAAAGGTAGAAAAATAATGCAAGTTTGAAAATATTTCAAACTTGTGCCATTTTTGAACCTGACCATAATAACTTCAAATGAGGAGATTATTTGGCAGGGAGTTTAATGCAAAGAGCATGATTTTTAGGGAGAAGATGAACATTAACTAGGAAAGGAAATATATGGCATTTGAAAAGGAAAGAAGTAGAGGGAAGGAGGAGATGGTAATGCAAGTGAGGAAGGCATATGCAACCACATGACATGCAAGGGGAAAACCACAACCATATGACATGCAAGGGAACACCACAATCACATGATAAGGAGGGAAAGCAAAATGACAAGAGGCACAAATGCAATAAGGCAAAAAGGAGCAAAACAAGAAAAGAGAAAAACCCAACATAACCAAACCAAAGAGGCCAAGCATGACAAGAACCCACAAGAATTGGATGAGGTCAAATTGATATATTGCCCAAAAAGGGGAAGTTTACATCCAGGGTGTTACAACACTCCACCACTACAAGAGGATCTCGCCCCAGATCTAGGACCAAAGAACTCCGGATACTCGAACGGAGGTGATCCTCGCGCCCCGTGTAGCTTCTCGGTCGGAATGGTGTGACCACTTCACTTTCAGGAATTTGATTGACTTGTTGCAGTCTTGCGCTCGGTTTCTTCAAGGATAGCAACGGGTGCTCATGATAAGAGAGATCTTCTTGAAGGTCAATCTCTTCGAAGTTGATAGTGCGTTCAGAGTCTTGAAGCACTTGCGGTTGTGACACGTGAAACACATCGTGCACATTTGCAAAGTTGGATGGAAGCTCGTTGATAGGCGAGATCGCCTCTTTTCCCAATGATCTTGAAAGGACCCACGATCTAGGGGCAAGCTTCCTTTGATACCGGCGGCGAGTGCCTTTCATTGAGAGACGCGAGGTAGACATGGTCTCCGATTTCAAAAGTCACATCACGGTGCTTATCATCATAATAGCTCTTCCGCGCGATTATGCGGCTTTGAGATTCTCACGAATGATCTTGCACATTTCTTCCGCTTCGTGATCAAGTCATTGCCAAGAAGTTGGCGCTCACCGCCTCGCACCAATTGAGAGGAGTACGGCACTTTCGCCATAGAGAATTTCGAATGGGGCCTTGCCCAACTCGCTTGGAAGCTGTTGTTGTAAGAGAACTCGGCATAAGGAGACAATCTTCCCACTTCATACCGAAGGAAATGACACAAGCCCCGAGCATATCTTCAAGAATTTGATTAACTCGCTCAACTTGGCCACTTGTTTGAGGATGGAAAGCTGTTTGAAACGAATGTTGGTGCCCATGGCCTTCCGAAGGACTCCCAAAACTTGGAGGTAAAGATGTTGCCACGGTCTCAAGAGATCACTTGTGGAATGCCGCAAGGAGACAATCTCGAGGTGTATAGCTCGCCAACCGAGCTGCAGTGATGGATTCTTTGATAGGAAGAAAATGAGCCACTTTAGTCAGCTTGTCAATGACAACGAAGATAGCATCATTTCCACGCTTGGACTTTGGAAAGCCAAAGGACGAAGTCCATTTCAATATGATCAAACTTCCATTCAGGAATAGCAAGAGGTTGAAGGAGACCAGCTGGCCTTTGGTGTTCTCGCTTTCACTCTTCTGCAGACATCACACTCATTCACGAATTGAGCAATTTCTCGCTTCATTCGAGTCCACCAATATGACTGCTTGAGGTCATGGTACATCTTCGCATTTCCGGGATGGATGGATAGAAGCGAATTGTGAGCCTCGCTCATAATGACTTTTCAGAGATCACCCTTAGGAACCACAATCCGTCCTCAAAGAACAGAGTGTCTCTGTCATCAACATGGAAGCACTTATACTTGAAATGCCCTTGTCGATACCACGCTTCACTTTCTTCACCATGGTATCCAGAAGTTGAGCCTCACGAATCTGATCTTCCAAAGTAGGAGAGACTATGAGGTTGGCAAGAAAGCCTTGAGGAATAACTTGAAGATTCAGCTTGCGGAAAGATTCACAGAGATCCGGTGAAAGGGCTTGAGGATTAGATGCTGCGAAGCTTTCCCGCTCAAAGCGCCTCAATGACATTGGCTTTGCCGGAGTATACTCAATACTTGGGTTGTACTCTTGAATCATTTCACCCATCGAGTCTGCCTGAGGTTGAGATTAGGTTGAGTGAAGATGTACTTGAGACTCTTGTGATCGGTGAAAATGTCCACTTTCCTTCCCAACAAGAGATGTCTCCACGTTATCAATGCATGGACAATCGCCGCCAACTCAAGATCGTGAGTGGGGTAGTTCTTCTCGTTGGGCTTCAATCAAGTAGAGGTATAAGCCACAACTCTCTTCTCTTGCATTAACACAGCACCGAGACCTTGAAGGAAGCATCACGAAAACTTCATATGGCTTGGATTCATCAGAGGAGTCGAACAGAGCTGTGACGAGTTTCTCTTTGAGAGTCTTGAAAGCAACGCCACACTCGGAGACCGGACATACTTCACCGCTTCGAAGAAGGTTGGAAAGAGGTTTTGCAATCTTGGAGAAGTTCTCAACGAATCTTCGCAATAGCTTGCAAGACCAAGAAAGCATGAGCTGCTTGACATTCGAGGAGGTTCCCAATTCACAATTGCGGACACCTTCTCGGGATCAACAGCGATGCCCTTGGCGAGATGATATGACCAAGATAAAGCACTTCATCAAGCCGAATTCACATTTGGAGAACTTAGCATAGAATTGATACTCTCGAGCTTGTCTAGCACCAATCGCAAATGTTTGGCATGATCCTTCTTATTCTTGGAGAAGACCAAAATATCATCAAGATAGACCAAGACGAATTCATTGGTGTAAGGATTGAAGATGAAATTCATCATCCGAGAGAAAGTTGGAGGAGCATTGACGAGGCCGAAAGACATGACAGTATATTCATAAGAACCAAAGCTTGTTCTGAATGCTGTCTTGGGAATATCTTGTTCACGAATGCGAATCTGATGATACCCCATACGAAGGTCAAGCTTAGAGAACACCGTAGCACCTTTGAGTTGCTCGAAAAGTTCATTGATGTTGGGAAGTGGATACTTGTTCTTGATTGTCTTCTTATTCAATGGACGGTAATCGACACAAAGTCGGTCCGAGCCATCCTTCTTCCGGACAAAAGAACACCACAACCCCAAGGAGATGAACTCGGTTTGATCAAACCTGACGCTCTTGTTCATCGAGCTGCTTCTTCAATTCCTCAGCTCATCAGTCCAAGCTTGTATGGACGCTTGCAAACGGGTTCAGTGCCAGGCTCAAGATCGATAACGAACTCAACTGGCCGATGAGGAGGCATACCCGGAAGCTCTTCTGGAAAGACATCTTGGTACTCACAGACGACTGGAATCTGCGAGATGGCATTCAGTTCGCCCTTCTCATTGAGAGAAAACAACCGAATAGTTTCATCACGAGAGGCATAAATGATCACATCATTAGAAGAATGAGTCAATTGAATTTCCCTGGCAGCACAATCAAGCCGAGCTTTGTGCTGATAAAGCCAGTCCATTCCGAGAATAAGATCAATGTCCGAGTCACCAAGAACAAATGGTTTAGCCGAAATCTATAATCACCCATCTTGATAGAAACATCCGAATCCTTGTGGTAGCCCTCATAGAAGAGGCTGGAGAAACAACTCCCAAGGGTTTTTCCAACATTTCGAAATGAAATCATGCTTTGCAACAAAAGATCTAGACATGAAACAATGCGATGCACCAAAGATCAAATAAGACTTTTGCAGAATATCATTAATCGGAAGATTACCCATGATCACATCAAGAATCCTCCGCTTGAGCTGCATTCATCATGTTCACCCTTGCAGACTTGGGATTGTGCTTGACCACCGCATTGCTGGAAGATCTCACAGAGGAGGAGGCGGAAGACGCCTCGGTTGAAGCACTTGTTCAGATAGTGACCCTTCTGCGACACTTGTTGCAAGTGACCTCGTAAAGCGGACGGTGGTAAGGAGCACTTGACCTTGGAGCTTGAGAATTAGACTTGTTCTGATAGCTTGGGTTGGGTGGGTGGGAAGATCCACGCCCACCTGAGTTCTTCTCACGGTAAGGCCGACGGAACGGAGGAGGGGGCAGATAAAACTTCGCTGCTTGGCTGCCACTTGAGAGGACGAGGAGGACTGAACTGCATCCCTGATTCTCTTCTTAGAAGCCTCGATTTGAGCTGTGCTGATTCTTGCTTGAGTGCCATGTTGTAGAAATCATCATACTTATCTGCTCAAACAGCACAAGAGGTAATTGCAGATCCTCTCTTAGACCGCCTCGAATCGATAGATCATACTCCTTTCATTAGGTACATCTTGCTTAGCAAAACGAGCGAAGCTCGAACTGGATATTGTATTGATAGATGAGACAAGGTGCCTTGCTTGAGATTGCGGAACTCCTCACGCTTGCTCTCAACAACACTCTTTGGAATGTGGTGAGCTCGAAATCACGGCGAACTCATCCTGTAATGACACGACCTCCTCTCGAATCTTTGTATTGCCGAACCACTCAGCAGCTGATCCTTGAGTTGAACGATGCAAACTTGACAAAGTCCTCGTGTCCGACATTGCTACTACCAAAGTGCTTGCAGATATCCACTAACCAATCATCGCGTCTGCTGCCTCAACACGTAAACCGAAAGACTTCGCTGATTAGCGAGAAACCGACCGAGAGTAGCAAAGTGTGGCTGATTGTTGCCTTGACCTTGATTGCCTTGATTGCCTTGATTGCCTTGCCCTGAGTACGCTTCTTGCAAGAGCTGCAAAATCATCTCGAGCATTGGCATTGGTGGCTGCCATGATAGCTTGCCGTGCCTCCGAAGGCGGAGGTGGAGGTGGAGGTGGAGGTTCTGACCGATCCCCATCATTGCGATCCGGATTCAGACGCTACATGGAGCCATCCCGAGAGGGTGACATCCGTTAGTCCTTTGATAGACAAATTGATAAGTAGAATCAACGGATAGAAATTGCAACATATAGTCTTCACAATAAACATTCGAACAAGAATGAACGAATGAATTCCCAAAGTTAATCAACACACGTCCAATAAGGTGAGAAGCCACTTGATACAGATATGGAAACAACAACTGTCTTAGAAACAAATCGAATATCACAAATGAAAACAAAAGGTTGGCTTCTAGAATGAGCCGGAACAAACACATGATAGAGATTTCGCCCAAAATGTTCGTGGTGGGGCCCACACGGACACGACGTATAGCGGACGTCACGAATGACTAACAAGACGTCCCCGAATCAGCATAGCCAAGGATTCTTTAAGACGCCTCGCGACCATCAAATCGACCGTGAATGGGCGGACCACTAGACGTTGAACCCCAATCTCAAATCATACATCCGCCGGAAAGAATATCCCGTAAGCTACTAGAATTCCCACCTATAAACTCCCGAAACTTTCTGGTTATGCAATCTGGTGTTGGGGATACAGGGACACAAAATATATCACCCAAACTAACAATACCTAGATCCAATTGTATCCATCCGTCAACACATAACCAAGAAATCCTCGAAATCGTGTACCTCGACCTTCAAAAACATCCGTTATACAAGTCATGGCAATACTCCCTCGCCACAAGATCGGGCTATCGGGGTTATCTCACCAACAACTGCACAAAAGAGATTTCGATGTCGGCAAAACTCGTATTCCAGAATCGCAACGATAAAATTGTGACGACAACACCTCGGAGCTCAACTCCCGGACACCGCCACAACCCCTAAATGTCGAGGCACCAAGAACAATGTTCTCGTCACAAAACCATCGAACGATTCCAAGATACCCACGTGATCCTAAAAAATTTTTAGTGAAATTTGAGGAGAGAAGAGTCAAAACTCTACGTCAGATACCTCACCGTAAGGTCAAGGACCGGGAAGCAAAAGAATCCTACTCTCGATATATATAATCCTAAGACTCAAAACATTTTCCATTCTAGACTCAACAACGCCAAGAAACAATCAAGTAGGGGCTCCTAAGTCGGGAAGGCTCGATTACCAACTTGTAACGCCCGATGCGGCTATATCTCCCACGTGTCGAGGCACGACTTAGAGGCATAACCGCATTGAAAGCAATGTCGCAAGTGAGGTAATCTTCACACAACCCATGTAATAATTAAGGAAAGAAACATAGTTGGCTTACAATCGCCACGCCACACAAAGACATAATTAAACATACATCATTCGAGTACACTCAAGGTCCGACTACGGAACCAAAATAAAGAAGATACCCCAAATGCTAACACAGATCCCGAATCGTCCCAACTGGGCACCACTATCGATCATCTGAAACGACACATAGTAACGACCACGTTCCTCGTCGAACTCCCACTTGAGCTCGGTGGAATCATCTGCCGGCCTCATCGAACCTCGCAACTGTTTTGAAGTATCTGTGAGTCACGGGACTCAGCAATCTCACACCATGAGATCAAGACTATTTAAGCTTTAGGAAGGACATAGTAGTAAAGTGGAGCTGCAGCAAGCGACTAGCATATATGGTGGCTACTTCGCAAAAGAGAGCGAGAAGAGAGGCAAAGCACGGTCGTGAAACTAGTATTGATCAAGAAGTGATCCCGAACTACTTACGCCGACATAACTCCAACATCGTGTTCACTTCCGGACTCCGCCGAGAAGAGACCATCACGGTTACACACGCGTTGATGTGTATTTTAATTGAGGTCAACTTTGGGTTATCTACAACCGGACATTAACAAATTCCCATCTGCCTCATAACCGCGGGCACGGCTCTCGAAAGATATTACCCTGCAGGGTGTCCCAACTTAGCCCATTATAAGCTCTCACGGTCAACGAAGGATTATTCTTCTACCGGAAGACCCGATCAATCTCGAATCCGGACTACAAGACATCTCGACAAAGAATAAAACAAGACCAGCAAGACCACCCGATCGTGCCGACAAATCCCGATAGGAGCTGCACATATCTCGTTCTCGTGGCACACCGGATAAGCTAAGCGTCAGAACCGACGTAATCCATG
The DNA here is from genome assembly GCA_021605205.1 of Aegilops longissima. NCBI lineage: Eukaryota > Viridiplantae > Streptophyta > Magnoliopsida > Poales > Poaceae > Aegilops > Aegilops longissima. Next base: position 92,239 of record JAHIAM010006357.1, on the reverse strand, counting down.
TTGCCAAGGGATGGTCCCATACGGTGCTCTAGTTTGGACCAACGCTCAAGGAGCACCGCCCGGGTTTAAAATAAGATGACCCTCGGGCTCGCGAAACCCGGGGAAAAGGCTTAGGTGGCAAATGGTAAAACCAATGTTGGGCCTTGCGGAGGAGTCTTATTCAAAGCGAACTGTCAAGGGGTCCCATAAATCACCCAACCGTAAGGAACGCAAAATCAAGGAACATAACACCGGTATGACGGAAACTAGGGTGGCAAGAGTGGAACAAAACACCAGGCATAAGGCCGAGCCTTCCACCCTTTACCAAGTATATAGATGTGTTAAACATAGCAGATATATTTATATATTGTGATATCCCCAACAAGTAAACATGTTCCAAAAAGGAACAACATCTCCATGTTCCAACAAGGAACAAACTTCAGCTTCACCTGCAACTAACAACGCTATAAGAGGGCCGAAAGCGCGTAACATAGCCAATCAACGGTTTGCTAGGAAAGGATGGTTAGGGGCTGACATGGCAATATGGGTGGCAAGACATAGCAAGTGGTAGGCATCGCAGCATAGGCATAGCAAAAGAGCGAGCAACTAGCATAGCAAAGATAGAAGTGATTTCGAGGGTATGGTCATCTTGCCTGCAATGTTCTCAGAGTTGTCGAAAGCCTGATCCTCGAAAACGTTCTCAACAGGTTCCTCGTTCACGTACTCGTCTCCCGGCTCTACCCAAGGCAACAACAAAACAAGGAACCACAATAAATCACGGTGCAATGCACAATCAACATGAGGCAAAACATGACATGATATGCATGATGAGATATGCAATGCGTATGGGCACTCCGGAAGGAAAATGATGAACCAGGCATCAACTTGGCAAACCAAGCATGCCACTGGAAAGATGAGATGATTTCGGTTGAAATCGATATAAAGATCACCGGAAACGGATGCACGGTTTGGAAATGGCAAGCCAAACAAGAATGGTGAGAAACCTTCGATAACATCATGAAGAAACAAAGCCATGCATGTGTGCAAACTACCTCATAGCAAGATTCAAGTAAATATGCCCAACGAAAACAACACCTAAACATGATGCAATAAGACATGATCACAAACTTGCTCAAATGCAGAAACTAATGCCACCACTGAGTTGGTGGGATTTTTCTACCCCAAAAACATATATAATAAGTTAGGGTTGCAGTAGAAAAATCATCACAAAAACAATAAGTCAAAACCTGCCTAAAAAGGAAACTAATGTATGGCAATTTCAGATTTGGAAATGTCCAGATTTGGACTTGCCTAAAACAGAAATGATACAAATCTGGAAATGGAAAGGAAAAAAAATATGCATGGAGGAGGGTGCTTTGAGGTCGACAAGATGGCCCCACCGTCATAGAGACAGGGTGAAACAGGTTTAAAAGGGGAAGAAAAGAGCCCTGTGGGGATTCAACCCGGTCTCCCGGTGGAATCCCTTTTGCTACCACTGGGCTAGCGCGCGGAGACTGACAGAAGAAGGGCTCGGGTCCTTAACTACTGCTGCTGCAGAGCCGAAGCGGAGGAGCGCGAAAAACAGCAAAATAAAAGGGGGGAGTGGCGCGCCTGGGGTTCGAACCCAGGTCGCCGTGGTGGGAGAGCGGGGAGTCGACCAGCTCGGCTAGGGTAGGGGATCTGGTAGGAACCAGGACGCTAGCGCACTTGACCCAACTAACAGGCCTGAACTAAAAACAGAGAAGAACACGGCGACGCCGGCGAAGCAACGGCGGCTACAGGGGCTCTGCGCCCTCGGACAAGGCTGGGCACACACGAGGGGGTACCACGGGACAAGAAGGAACAAGCCAGCGTGGCAAACGCGGCAACTACACGCGGTGGCACTACTCTGAAACTCCAAAAGTACCTCCACGCCGGAGCACGCCGGGCGCGGCAAAGACACGGGCCGGACCTACGCTACGGAGAACCATCGACGACAAGAAGGGTCAGGGAGGAAGGGGTTTATACCTCCTTACCCTAGGACAAAGAATCGGCGACGGAGACGGGCTGACGGCGACGAGATCGGACGCTGAACTTCGCCGGGAAAACGTGACCGAGAAGAAGACAGAGCAGGGCGTCGGTGAACTTGGCGCTCCGGGCCTCCGTAGTCGACGTCGTGGACGCAGTCGACGACGAGGAAGGCGTCGGACACGGTGCGGCTGGATGGGGTGGCCGGAGAGCACGCCGGCGATGGAGACGGGCTCCCAGCTGCGCTCGGGACCGAGCGGGGCGGCGAACTTGGGGGTTCTCTCACCTGGCGGCGGCGGCGAGAGGGAGAGGGGAACCCTAGGGTGCGGTCTGATGAGGAGAGGGGATAAGTAGAGGGCTAGGGCGACGCGGCCGAGCTCGTGCTCTCCGTGCTCGGGGTCCCCATGGCGCTGCGAGAGGAGGGGGAAAGGTGGGTGAGGAGCACGGGCGCCACTGCCAAAGCGGGCCGACGCGTCCCACGTCTGAGGGCTAGCGGGGTACGCTGGGATGGGTGCGCCTTGTGACAGGAGAGGGAACCGGAGCGGGCTGGCGCGCTCTTCCCACTGGGCTGCGAGGCTGAGGAAGCTGGGCCTTGCTCGGAGAGGCCGGGGCCCAGGTGGGGAGGAGTGGATGGGCTGCCACTGCTGCTGCTGCTCCCTTCTCTCTTTTCCTTTTTAAAAATAAAAAGGGAGAGAAAAGAAAGTGCAGAAAGAAAAGAAAAGATTTTTAGTGAAAGGAAAATATCCCCACACTCCTGGAATTCTCCTCTATTTAAATAAATTGAAATGGACATTTTTAAAGGTAGAAAAATAATGCAAGTTTGAAAATATTTCAAACTTGTGCCATTTTTGAACCTGACCATAATAACTTCAAATGAGGAGATTATTTGGCAGGGAGTTTAATGCAAAGAGCATGATTTTTAGGGAGAAGATGAACATTAACTAGGAAAGGAAATATATGGCATTTGAAAAGGAAAGAAGTAGAGGGAAGGAGGAGATGGTAATGCAAGTGAGGAAGGCATATGCAACCACATGACATGCAAGGGGAAAACCACAACCATATGACATGCAAGGGAACACCACAATCACATGATAAGGAGGGAAAGCAAAATGACAAGAGGCACAAATGCAATAAGGCAAAAAGGAGCAAAACAAGAAAAGAGAAAAACCCAACATAACCAAACCAAAGAGGCCAAGCATGACAAGAACCCACAAGAATTGGATGAGGTCAAATTGATATATTGCCCAAAAAGGGGAAGTTTACATCCAGGGTGTTACACAATGGGTTCATCATAATTGGATCTTTTGAAAAGATTAGGAAGTGGATGAGGATCCATATCAATAGATTATTAGCAAGCAAATATGCAAGAAAATAGAAGGCACATGGTAACACAAGTAGAGATAGCAAACAAGAGATCTGACGAGAAAAGGGCGAACGAAAAAGAGGGCGAATAAAACGGCAAATTTTTGTGAAGTGGGGGAGAGGAAAAGGAGAGGAATATGGCAAATAATGTGAATTGCGAGAAGATGAGATTTGTTATTAGGAACCTGGTATATGTTGAAGATCCTCCCCGGCAACGGCGCCATAAATTCCTTTTGATGTGGCTTGAAGCTACGTTGGTATTTCCCCAAAGAGGAAGGGATGATGCAGCACAGCGACGGTAGGTATTTCCCTCAGTGATGAGACCAAGGTTATCGAACCAGTAGGAGAACCAAGCAACAACACGTAAGCGGCGCCTGCACACAAATAACAAATACGCACAACCCAACGTATTAAAGGGGCTGTCAATCCCTTTCGGGTAACGGCGCCAGAAATTGGCAAAACGGACGTGAATAAATCATAGTAGATTGATAGGTCGAACGGCAAATAAAATAAATAAGAATAAATTGTAGTAAGGTATTTTTGTATTTTTAGTTTAACAGATCTAAAAATAAAAGCAAAGGAAAATAGATCACAAAGGCAAATAATATGAGAAAGAGACCCGGGGGCCATAGGTTTCACTAGTGGCTTCTCTCGAGAAAAATAGCAAACGGTGGGTAAACACTGTTGGGCAATTGATAGAACTTCAAATAATTCTGACGATATCCAGGTGTTCGCACACGAACGCGTCACCGTGCACCTCCAACACCGAGTGATGCACCGCAGCTCACGTCGAAGGAGACCCGTCCGGAAGCGCGGTACACAAGCAATCCGCCGGGCGCTTTTGAGGACCCCAAACCCCACATGTCCGGGAGGGACCCCGTCAGGGCGTGCGATGGCTATGGGCTGCCCTAGGTCAACCTGATTTCCCCTAGGGCCTCGAGGTTCGCCGCCTGCAAGAAGAAGAAGGAACGAAGAACGAGGAACAAGAATAACTAGGGTTAAGGAGAAAAGATAAAAGATAAAAAATGGTAGATGATTTGATAAGAGGCGGCTAGACTTCCCGTGCAAGGAAAAGGCTTGGATTCACGTCCAAAAACCTAGTCAAATTCGGATTGGTTTTATCTGAACTTTCCAAAACTGTTCAGTTTAAACTGGTTGCACCTTGCGGGTCTTTTTTGTGGTGGTAAACGATCTCGGATGGAAACAAGTCCAAAAGCAATCTTGACCGTTTCCACGAGACGAACAACTTTCATGTTGAACATTTTTTTATCAGCAGTAATCCTGAGGGTCATATCGCTCGTGCAAAACAGGCTATTATTCGCGCTATCTCGCGCAAAACAGGCTATACTCCCGCTACCCATCAGACATGGCGTCTTGTGGGGCATGCCATTTTCTGCCTCTTGACAGAGCTGCATTCCTATGACTCTAACTTTTGCATACAAACTCGGATTGGAACGATTTTTATATCGAAATCGATCCCTTCGACAAGACGAAGACAATCCATGTAGATAATTTTTTCATACGAGGCAGTCCTGGGGGCGTAATGAGCCGAATATTGTTCTGAATACAAAATCTCAGTATTTCGAACACAACTTCGGCCTTCGAGATGAGATCTGATGGCGATGGCCCAAACTTCAAAGATGTTCATATCGATAATACGAAAAAAAATTATGTAGATAACTTCTCCATTTGAGGCCGTATTAATTAAGTTCTTGACCGTGCCAAAATCTGGTGTCAACACATGCCCCCTTTTTTTGCCAAAACTTGTGTGCCGAAAAATAATTTGCAATGTATTTGTTCTAAGGACGATGTCAACACTCCATCGGCCATTTATATTTCTCAGGGCGATAATTATGTATCTGCCATGTTTGTGCTAAGGGCGATAGTTATTTATCGTCCATGTCTTTTCTTAGGACGATAGTCATATATCGGCCGTTGCTTATTTGAACCTCTTGATGCAACCTGGGTGAAAACTTCTCAACTTATATAACAATCCGATGATAAGGTTCCATAGATATGTATTTCAAAGTCATCCTCCGAATCATATTATTCACCCTTTTGCTAGGATTTTGCAGATAATCAAGAATGAACTTCCTCCAATCCTTGCTTTGCCTGCATAAAAGTTTCATTAGTGGCCGAGGTGGTGAGCTCCAATTCGGCCTTACCTATGTTGGCAAGAATAAGCATCGGCTATTGATAGATGTGCAATACATCATGACGGACATGGTAGCCGGATGCTTGCTATGCCAACTCCCTCCAATTGTCATGTCTAAATATATGAACAAATTTAATGCAACCCAAGGTAAACTTTGCATGTCAAAACATTGATAACCCTTAGATATTTGTTGCACTACTCATAACGAATCACCGAAAGCCTCAATATGTATAGCACCTATAGCAAGTAAAAGAGTCAATCCGAATAACAATGCATATTTGGCCTTGATTAATCATGCATAAAAATATTCTAAGCGGCACGAGGCTTCAAAAATAGTACCATAAAGAGATATATAAACACCACCAACACTTTGGCCATTGTTATGAATTGAACCATCAAAACATAATCTCCATAGTAATAGAGAGACAAGGCTAATATTAATATTATGCATGACATTAATCCGATGTTTAGTAATAAAATCAGCTATGATTTGGCCTCTTATAGATCTCAAAGATGCATAAGCCAAATCATATCCAAACAAAGTATAAGCCCACTAACCAATTCTGCAGCTATGAATTGGTCTATGCAACATATAATCAATGACATCGATCATGATGTCTCAACTCCATTCAATCATACTATAGGCATACATATAAATTTCCATGAGCAAGTACCTTGTCTCGCTTTCCAATCGAACTAAGGACGATGTTAGAATACTACACCGACCATGCATTGACATACTCTTAGGACGATAGATACATATCGGCCGTTACCATGTAAGCTTCATTCAAAACACATAAAGCCGAAATAAACAAATGAAATGAAAAATCAAGTATTTCGGCCCTTTGGATCAACAACAAACTTGTAGCTAATCAAATATATAGTGACTTGGTAATACCCTTTCATGACGTAAGAAATTATATTGCATCCATGGATTAAAATAAGCCCATTGAGGGTTACCAATCATACCTGATGACGAATTCCATGGCATAGGCGTTAATGGCATAGTTGAAGAATATGAATAATGTGTAGACCAAAGATGTTGAAACCTTCGGCTTGGTCCTTCATAGTTTTCACTCTTTTCCTTCTTCACCTTTGCCGCACTTCTTGTAATGGAAGCTTGCACATAATTCTTATTTTGAGCAGTTCCTTTGGGAACCCATGCCATGTTCCTTTCTTCAAGTTCTTGTGCACTAAGTTTTTGTAATTTCTTCTTTTGCCAATACGATAAGCCGAGCAGGCATCTCTGCTGTGATTCTATTTTGACCAATGGCAATTCTTTTTTGGCCTTGTGCACTCTCAACTTCTTTTCTTCAGATTTGGCACTTCGAATCTCAATAATTGGTTGCTTTGTCTCATTGTCTTTAGTAGCCAATGACAACACATTAATTGGCTCTTTTTCATTTGAGATCAAATCTGAAGTTGCACTCTTACGACCATCTTTTTTAACATGGTAAACTCTCTTGACCACCTCTTTCTTCTTCCTTGAGCTCTGGACTGGTTCCTTATGATTGAAACGGTCTCTAACATGTGATTGTTCAAATGTTGATCTTCTCGGAGCTGCATAATATTGGTGAGATGGTCTAAAATAAGATGGAGAATGTGACCTTGTATCATACCTGTCCCATGATGGATATGGATCTATATGAGCATAGGGAAGCATCCACGGCATTGGCATTGGCGGCCCAAAATAAGGATATGAATATGTTGCATTAGAATTCTCACTTTGCCAATACCAATCCTCATATTTGCGCCTTGGGGTGATCTTGGTTTCTTTGCATGATTTGGTCGATAAGTATTCTTCTCTTCACTCTTCTTTTGGTATTTATCCAATAGTTCAGCGAAGGTGATTTTTGATCTCTTACACTTGCGCTTATTTCAGCCTTTGTTTTCTTTTGGTTTGCTTTCGTTGATCATTGGATTTGCTTGCTGCCCCCCAGTCCTTGGCGTCTCCATTGTAGCTTCAATGGAACTATCGCCCTCAATATTATGTTCATTATGCTCTTAAACAACTTCTTTACTTGAAAGCTTGGTCTCATCACCTGCAGTTTTTACCTTCTCTTCAAGTGGATCGGCTTGAAGCAGCCGATGCAAAAACTTTCTGCCATCGGGACCAATCGGAATAGACTGGTCATCTCTTGGTGTCTCAACAAATTTCAATCGTCCTTTATCAATGGCCAATTTAATTATTTGACGAAACATGTTGCAATCCTCAAAATTATGCTTGGACGAATCATGCAACTTACAATACATTCGTCCTTGGACAGATGGCTCAACATGGTGATCAAGAATTCTAATATAATTATTACATTTCTTAACAAAAAAAATCAAAGATTTGATCACACATATTGGAATTGAAGGTATTTTTTTATTTTCTAGCCGATCTTGTTGTGAGAATGGCTTTGGAGTTAAGCAAACGAATGGTTAAGATTTTGCATCACCTCATTTGGCTATGCATTGTGTTTTGCACTCTATCTCCGATGTCTTTGGATAAGAAATTATACTGGCATCGGTTTTCTCAGAAGATTTTAACCTTGGCTTTAAATTTCTGAAACGAAAATAGTTAGAACATGCATGTCTTGATTGAGACCAAGTGTAAGCCAAGTAATAAATAAGCAAATCTACCCAACTAGATATGAACTTTAGACAAAGCAACGGGGAAAGCTTTGGCTCTAACAATAAGCCATTATCGGTCTTTATAAATGGCACAATGGGTTGACCGATATGTTCCATAACAATTTTATTGCCAACAAGTAAATTACCTTCTTCATTGGTCTTTCAAAATTACTTATGAGAATATCTCTTACAGATGCATCAATAATGAAGTCGCGACCAAATATGAAAATAGGTAAATTAATCGCTATGCATACCTCTTCAAATATGTTGGGAGAGCATGATGGTGGTGTGACTTGAACAATATCTAGCTTCGTCTTTGGATGACTCTCCAACGCCTTTTCATCATTTTATTTATTTATTCCGTGCATCATTACCTTGAAGATCCTTATCAGCCGAACTTTGTTTGGCTACTTGCTCTTGTCCTTGAGGCTTGTCAATTTCTATGGCACGGAATTCATAGGGCATGAAGTAGGTTCCATTAACTTCAGAAAAATCACGCATGGTTGTTTTGCTATGCTTGCCATGTCGTTTCTCAATAATGCTTGCCTCTTTGGATTTGATGGATTCGTAATATATACTGCTTGATTCGGATTTTACAACTGAAGCACTTTCAAGTTCCGAATCATCCTTGTTTTCATTGATACTACCAACTGGCAATGCTTTTTTATCTGAGCCAATTCTTTTTCTATTTGTTTCTGACGGCGAGCGACAAACTTGGCTTTAAGCTTTTTCTAAATTTCAGCCCACTCCGGATATGATTGCCCCCAGTGTTTTTTAGATTCTTTCGGCAATGACACACGGGTGTTGCTGAAATTTTGCAATAGTGTAGGGGGTGTATAATATGATGTAGTACTAGGTGAAGGCATATGCATTGTTGTAAAACCATATTTTTGCTCACCAATTTTATCTGGCAAAGATTCATCTTCTTGCAAAACTCTAGCTTTTATTGTGGCATAATCAGGAAATAGCCCCTTTTCATGTTGTTCAAGGCAAAGAGCACTAATCCTCTTATTTTGGGCTAAACTCTTCAATGCAGCCACTACTACCTCATCTTCTACAATATTGGGCACAACCTCTCCTGTAAAATTTACATTTATTCGGCTATGACCAGGAAGGTGTGAAGCCGAATTATGAACATCTACAGTAGTGTATGATGCTGAAAATTACTGAGATGAGGTGTAGCATATAACGGTTGAGAGTAATTGGCCGAATAGCTAGTAGTAGCATGGACGATTCTCCCATCCATCGGCATGGTTGGATTCACATATTGCAAATTAGTTGCCTATGAATAAAAAGGTGAAACACTTTCTTGTATGCTATTGGAAATTTTAACATAAGGTGTTTCAAATTGATTAACCAAACCCATCATGTTGTTCATCGGCATATGGATTTGTGGGGTTGCCGATGCATGAGAGTTTGGATATATATGGTGTATGTTGCTAAAATCATAAGAATTTGAAGCATGAAGATTGTTTTGCATCGGCCCTTGCGCATAATTAGATGCATGATTGATAAAACTAGGGCTATCCGATACATTATGCTCATTAGGTGATCCAGCAACAACATATGGATTATTTGCATCTACAAAGGGGAATTGGGTATTCATATTACCTTTGTAGATTGCAGCAACTTGATGACGATCTCTTCATAGCAAGAACGGGCTGGAGATCGTTCAAAGCTTCGTCCCCAGCGAGTCGCCAAAAAGTGTGTTCGCACACGAACACATCACCATGTACCTCCAACACCGATGGTGATGCACCGCAGCTCACGTCGAAGGAGACCCGTCCGGAAGCGCGGTACGCAAGCAATCCGGCGGGCGCTTTTGAGGACCCGAAACCCCACACGTCCGGGAGGGACCCCGTCAGTGCGTGCGACGGCTATGGCCTGCCCTAGGTCAACCTGATTTCCCCTAGGGCCTCGAGGTTCGCCGCCCTGCGAGAAGAAGAACGAACGAAGAATAAGGAAGAAGAATAAGGAAGAAGAATAACTAGGGTTAAGGAGAAAAGATAAAAGATAAAAAGTGGTAGATGATTTGATCGATTGTGTGTTGTTCAATCGGCCGTCACCCTTTAGGTATATAAGAGGCGGCTGGACTTCCCGTGCAAGGAAAAGGCTTGGATTCACGTCCAAAACCCTAGTCAAATTCGGATTGGTTTTATCCGAACTTTCCAAAACTGTTCGGTTTAAACTGGTTTCACCTTACGGGTCTTTTTTGTGGTGGTAAACGACCTCAGATGGAAACAAGTCCAAAAGCAATCTTGACCGCTTCAAGGAAACGAACAACTTTCATGTTGAACATTTTTTGATCAGAGGTCATCCTGAGGGTCAAATTGCTCGTGCAAAACAGGCTGTTATTCGTGCTATCTCGCACAAAACAGGCTATACTCGCGCTACTCATCAGACATGGCGTCTTGTGGGGCGCGCCATTTTCTGCCTCTTGACAAAGGTACATTCCGGTGGCTCTAACTTTTGCATACGCACTCGGATTGGAACGAATTTTATATCAAAATTGATCGCTTCGACGAGACAAAGACAACACATGTAGATCATTTTTTCATACGAGGCGGTCTTGGGGGCGTAGTGAGCCGAATAGTGTTCTGAATACAAAATCTCAGTATTTCGAACACAACTTCGGCCTTCGATATGAGATCGGATGGCAATGGCCCAAACTTCAAAGATGTTCATATCGACAATACGAAACTTTTTTATGTAGATCACTTCTCCATTTGAGGCCATATTAATTAAGTTCTTGACCGTGCCAAAATCTGGTGTCAACACTAGACAATGATCATTACATAGGCATCACGTCCAAGATTAGTAGACCGGCTCCTGCCTGCATCTATTACTATTACTCCACACATCAACCGCTATCCAGCATGCATCTAGTGTATTAAGTTCATGGAGAAACAGAGTAATGCAATAAGAATGATGGCATGATGTAGACAAGATCTATTTATGTAGAAATAGACCCCATCATTTTATCCTTAGTAGCAACGATACATACGTGTCGGTTCCTCTTCTTTTACTGGGATCAAGCACCGTAAGATCAAACCCACTAAAAAGCACATCTTCCCAAGATAAATAGATTAAGTTGGCCAAATAAAACCCAAATATCGGAGAAGAAATACGAGGCTATAAGCAATCATGCATAAAAGAGATCAAAGAAGACTCAAATAAATTTCATGGATAAAAAGATAGATCTGATCATAAACTCAAAGTTCATCTGATCCCAACAAACACACCACAAAATGAGTTACATCATATGGATCTCCAAGAGACCATTGTATCGAGAATCAAAAGAGAGAAGAGGAAGCCATCTAGCTACTAACTATGGACCCGAAGGTCTACAAAGAACTACTCACGCATCATCAGAGAGGCACCAATGGAAGTGGTGAAGCCCTCCGTGATGGTGTCTAGATTGGATCTGGTGGTTCTGGACTCTGCGGTGGCAGGAATTGATTTTCGTCGACTCTCCTAGGGTTTCTGGAATATTGGGGATTTATAGAGCAAAGTGGCGGTTCAGGGGGCACCCGAGGTGGGCACAACCCACCTGGGCGCGCCTGGGCCCCCAGGTGCACCCTGGTGGGTTGTGCTCCCCTCAGAGCACACCCCCAGGTGCTTCTTCGGCCCACTGGATGTCTTCTGGTCCAAAAAAATCTCCAAAAATATTCGCTGTGTTTGGACTCCGCTTGGTACTGATTCCCTGCGATGTAAACAACATGCAAAAACAACAACTGACACTTGGCACTATGTCAATAGGTTAGTACCAAAAAATGATATAAAATGACTATAAAATGATTATAAAACATCCAAGATTGATAATATAACAGCATGGAATAATTAAAAAATTATAGATACGTTGGAGACGTATCAACGAACATAGTCAACATGTTGAAGAAAAACATGAGGTATGAAATAACCAGCCTTTTCCGTATTGTATGCATATATGCTTAGCCCCCAAGTCTTAGACATAGACAATCATAAGTATGTGTAAGACTTGTATGTAGAATCGGAAAAACTTTCAAGTGTAGCCCCCATGGGCTGGGTTATCCTACAAATGATAAGCCGGTTCTCCAAGTATAGATTCTTAGTGAACAAAAAATAGAAGAAATACCATGTAGCCCCTAAGGTCCGGCTCATCTTCATTGGATGGGCCGGGTCTTCAAATAGATAAACTTTGAAACATAGCCTATAGCCCCCAAGGGCCAACTCATTTTTATGAGCTGAGTTGGGTCTTCTGATATATCTTGGAAGAAAAAATGACATGCATTAGCCCCAAAGTGTCATGTATGTTGCTTGCAACTACTTGGGACTTAAAACTAAAGTAAATTTGCCTTATGTAGCCCCCAAGTGCCGGGTCATGGATCCTAGCCGACTCAAAACTTAAATGACTTGTAGATGGAATGTTTATCTGCTTTTCAGGAGACTTTGAACACGACCGAGTCACAATTGGTCGGTTTAAGGAAAGATTTTGATGCTGAGCAAACCTTGTGAATCAAGGCGGAATCAAGCCTGCAATCCTCTGTAGAAGAGCTAGAGAAAGTCAAGGCGGCTTTTGAGGCTGAATGAGCCACCATCAAAACAGAGAAGGCCGCCTTAATCAAGCGCGCGGAGGATGCTGAGAGCCAGATTAAGCCGATTACTGAAGAGCTGGATGGCTTGAAGCATCATATCTCTCAAATGATACAAGCGTTATTTGGTATGTTGCCTCTGCAAATATGCATGAATAACTCGCCTGGTGACTCGTATATATGAACAAGTCGCCTGGCGGCTCTTGTGTTGGATTATTATGGAGGTAGCAGAAGTCATAACCTCCAGCAAGATAACTTGATGGAATTAAAGGCCATGTACTCTTTCTTAGAGAAATTGTATGCTGGAAGCTTGTTTACCGTCATGGCCGTGACGGGTGGAAGATACCCTCCATGATTCATAAGAGATGTGTCGAAGGTACTCTGAACCGTCCCCAAGCAAATTGAGGAGTTGAAGAAATCAGTCGCCCGAGCAGGAGCAATGACATATCTAGTCCGGGCCAAAGCTTACGTGCCAAATATGGATCCTTCAGAGATGGTCAGCGGGTTTCCACAATTCAAGGATGATGGAAGTGAGTTTTCACCAGAAGATTATGCCCATTGTGTGAAGGGGACCCGTGTCTTGGCGAGTCAACTGGTTGAAGATCTCAACTTGAAGAAATACCAGACCGCCTATGATGAAAACAACACGCGAGTTCAACTGCCAGCCTTCAAGCCCTTCGACTTAACTCCACAACTGCGTAAGCATATCTTTACCCCTGATGTCAACCCATCAACTATCATACATGATGATGCCGTCTTCCAAGCCTTAACCACTATCGACTGGAATCTAGACAACCTTTAGAGCAAAGAGGTAGAAGAGTCGGCGCGGGATAACCCAGAGTCGTCGACTGCTGGATATCGCCAAGACGTCAAACCAAAACAGGTCAACACAGAGGGTAAAGAGGTCGTCTTGTAGGAGTAATTATTCCAAAAAACTTTGATGCTTTATTTGAGCCCTGTTGTGGCTGTGTAATAGGATAGTACAAACTTCAGCGTCTATGGTGCCTTCATGCACTTTTGATACTTTAGAAGTATGAATATTATGACTGGTGTGGTGCTTCTCTTGACCCACCCAGTATCCTTGGGAAAATATCTGCTTTTAAAGCAATGTCATGGCGTATATGTATGAGCCACCAATAGTTGATCCTTGTCTTGGTTAGTTTACAAATGAGAATCAGCACAACCCGGTGTGTTATTGACCCTGCAACTCATGGTCGTGCTTAAACTTGATGATCAAAATAAGCCGGTGTATTAATGACCTGGCGACTCATGGACAATTGGTGATCAAAGGAGATAGTCATGTAAAACAAATAGTTTTGTAAAATAAATAAGTTAATTAAACACACACACACACACACACACACACACACACACACACACACACACACACACACACACACACACACACACACACACACACATATATATATATATATATATATATATATATATATATAGAGAGAGAGAGAGAGAGAGAGAGAGTCGGCTTCTGAGGCTCGACGAATAGACCGACTTTTGAGGCTTGAGTCTTGCTTCAATGAAGCTGGCTTGGTAGCCTATGGTTTGTCCTAGCTTTCTGTAGGCTAGCTCTCACATGACTTAAGCCGGCGTTTTAACCTTGACAAGTTCAGGGTCATAATAGATTGACTGTCAATAGTACGTCGGGTCATCTTGGCAGATGAGCATCAAGCAAACAGGCAGGTTTAACCATGTAATATAATGGCATATGCCGGGTCAAGAGGGATGTTAATAGCTAAACCCGGTGAGTTGGAAGCCCCCAAGTGACCTATGACAAGGAATAGAGACTCATACACATTATATGGGACGGAACGACAGAGACCCCGAGTTTCGGGGATGCCGGCTTTATTACCATTGATAATAAAAGATATATACAAAGATGTATGTACAAAAGCTGGAGCCAGTGGCTCTAAGTGTAGTAAGGACGGAGATGAGTAATGTTCCAAGGCCTGTTGGTCTCCTCCTCAGATGTTCATGACTTCTTATGTTCACGTATGTCAATCAGATAATATGACCCATTGTTGAGGTTTTTGCTGATGATCAAAGGCCCTTCCCAAGGAGGTGAGAGCTTAGGCATACCGGTTTGATCTTGAATCAATCGGAGCACTAAGTTGCCCTCCTGGAAAGTAGGCTACAAACTCTACGACTGTGATAGCGACGTAGGTCTTGCTGGTATATTGCTGATCTTGATGCTCCAAAGTCACGTTCCTCCTCAAGAGCATCGAGGGAATCTTGTCGAGGCTTCTCATTGTCTGCTCCAACATAAGCCGCCACTCTGGGGGAATCATGACGAATAACACTTGGGAGCACCACTTCGTCACCATAAACCATGAAAAAAGGTGTATAACCAGTTGATCTATTGGGAGTGGTCCGTATGCTCCAAAGGACAGAAGGAAGCTCCTCAACCCAACAACCCAGAGTATGCTCAAGGGGAACCATAAGTTTGGTCTTGATACCTCGTAAAATCTCTTGGTTAGCATGTTCTGCCTGGCCATTGGATTGCAGGTGCCACAGAGGCCACATCAAGCCGGATGTGCTCTTGCTGACAAAACTTCTTCATGGCTCATCTGGATAGATTGGTTCCATCATCAGTGATGATGCTGCGTGGATAACTAAATCAAAAGATAAACTTCTTCACGAAGTTGACTGTTGTTTCTGCATCGCAATTATTGATAAGCTCTACTTCAACCCATTTGGTGAATTTATCAACAACCATGAGAAGATGAGTTTTCTTGTCCTTGGACCATTTGAACGGACCAACCATATCAATCCCCCATACCACATGATACGTCTCCGTCGTATCTACTTTTCCAAACACTTTTGCCCTTGTTTTGGACTCTAACTTGCATGATTTGAATGGAACTAACCCGGACTGGCTCTGTTTTCAGCAGACTTTCCATGGTGTTATTTATGTGCAGAAACAAAATTTCTCGGAATGACTTGAAACTCCATGGAACGTCTATTTGGAAATAATAAAAAATCCTTGCAAAAGATGAAGACCAGGGGGCCCACACCCTAGCCACGAGGGTGGGGGCGCGCCTGCCCCCCTAGGGCGCGCCCCTACCTCGTGGGCCCCCTGGAGCTCCTCCGACCTCAACTCCAACTCTATATATTTGCTTTCGGGGAGAAAAAAATCAGGGAGAAGGATTCATCATGTTTTACGATACAGAGCCGCCGCCAAGCCCTAAAACCTCTCGGGAGGGCTGATCTGGAGTCTGTTCGGGGCTCCGGAGAGGGGGATTCACCGTCGTCATCATCAACCATCCTCCATCACCAATTTCATGATGCTCACTGCCGTGCGTGAGTAATCCCATCATAGGCTTGCTGGACGGTGATGGGTTGGATGAGATCTGTCATGTAATCGAGTTAGTTTTGTTAGGGTTTGATCCCTAGTATCCACTATGTTCTGAGATTGATGTTCCTATGACTTTGCTATGCTTAATGCTTGTCACTAGGGCCCGAGTGCCATGATTTCAGATCTGAACCTATTATGTTTTCATGAATATATGTGAGTTCTTGATCCTATCTTGCAAGTCTATAGTCACCTACTATGTGTTATGATCCGGCAACCCCGAAGTGACAATAATCGGGACCACTCTCGGTGATGACCATAGTTTGAGGAGTTCATGTATTCACTATGTGCTAATGCTTTGTTCCGGTACTCCATTAAAAGGACGCCTTAATATCCCTTAGTTTCCATTAGGACCCGCTGCCATGGGAGGGTAGGACAAAAGATGTCATGCAAGTTCTTTTCCATAAGCACGTATGACTATATTCAGAATACATGCCTACATTACATTGATGAATTGGAGCTAGTTCTGTGTCACCCTATGTTATGATTGTTACATGATGAACCGCATCCGGCATAATTCTCCATCACCGATCCAATGCCCACGAGCTTTTCATATATTGTTCTTCGCTTATTTACTTTTCCGTTGCTACTGTTACAATCACTACAAAACACCAAAAATATTACTTTTGTTACCGTTACCACTACTATCATATTACTTTGCTACTAAATACTTTGTTGCAGATATTAAGTTATCCAAGTGTGGTTGAATTGACAACTCAACTGCTAATACTTGAGAATATTCTTTGGCTCCCCTTGTGTCGAATCAATAAATTTGGGTTGAATACTCTACCCTCGAAAATTGTTGCGATCCCCTATACTTGTGGGTTATCACTACAAAAGGCCAAGTGATGGGAATCATACGAAGTTCCTGAGCTAGAACATGAGCTTGACGTGCAAATTTCCAACATCCATCACATCGACGCACGATATCCTCAGCATCTACACACTACAAAAAAAAGACACATCCGTGACACTTTGGGCCGAACGAATACTTTTTCTGTCATGCTTATGACACTTCTATGACGATAATTGTGACAAAACCCGGTATCATCATAGATGTGGTGGGCTCCTACTTCTATGACAAAAAATCATGATAGAAAATGGGCCTTTCGTCCTGGGCGGGCTGGAGACGCGGCTACATGACATTCTTTGGGCCGTCCAGGACGGAAAAACCATGGTAGAAGCAAGGGCGAGGAAAATATCAGGGAGTTCCCGGTTACGGTGGGTGGTCGGGGCTGAGCGATGCGCGTTTCTCTCATACACGTACGCGCTTGAGTGTTAGGCGTTGGGCGCTCTAACTGAACCCGAGCGAGGCGTTCGCCTACTGAACCCGAGCGATTGCACTCCAGGCTACGCGTTACTGAACCCGAGCGATCGATCGATCCCTAGCTGTTAACTGAACCCGATCGAGCGATTCCTTCGCTACTACTGCTAACTGAAGCCGATCGAACCTGCTGCCTCTTGATGAATAGTGAGCATTGTTGGGGATTGGACGAACAGGACCCGGTGGTAGTAGAGGCCGTTGCCGCTGGATGAACAGGACCCATCGATCTAGCCGGTTGGGGGTGGATGAACAGGACCCCGTGGAGGGATGGATGAACAGCAGCCCGTGGAGGGCTGGTTGACCAGTAGCCGGTGGAGGTCTAGATGAATATTGGCCGTGGAGGGGTGGTTGAACAGGACCCCGTGGAGAGGGCTAGTTGAATAGTACCCGGTGGAGGAGCGGTGGAGGTTGGATGAACAGGAGCCCGTGGATGAACAGTAGCTGGTGGAGGCAGGAGGGAGACGTCGTGGATGAACATTCGCAGGTAGAGACTGGAGGAGGTCGACGGTGGAGATGAACAGTAGCTCGTGGAGTCCAGTTTTGCGGTACGCCACACCCCTCCCGATGAATAGGACCCCCGTTTCCTCCGTTTTGCGGTACGCCACACCCCTCCCGATCAACAGAACCCCGTTTCGACCATAGGAGGTCAAGAGAAGTCCGCTTCTCTCTTTTTTGATCGCCACACCCTCCCGTGAACATGATCCCATTTTGACCATAGGCGGTCGGACACAAGGCCGTTTCCTCCGTTGTACGGTACGCCAGGCCTCGTTTCGACTTTTCCGTCCAAGGCAGTTGGCTACCGATGAACACAACACATTCATTTGCCTCCCGATGAACACGACGACGCAGATTCTCCATTTTGACCCAGACGGTTGGCTGCCGATGAATAGGACGCCGTCGTTGCCTCTCCATGTACACGAGCCTTGGCCGTATGTATGCACGAGTAGGCGTTTGAGACCCCGCCCGTATGTACGTACGTGGCCGTATTTACTTTCTTGCACCCTGGTTGTACGTATGTGTACATGCTACGTCCGCGCCTCCACTACGACACGTGCCTTTCCTTACTCGGCCATGGTTCATTGCTACAGCCTGCAGACAGATCGATCGACTAGTATGTACCTACACGTTCGCGCCAGTATGACAACGCTACGTACGCTTTGACCAGGTGGGTCCCGACTGTCAGGGAGGATAAGGAGGCACTTCCTTGCGTGCGAAGATGTAGCTGGTGGGTCCCAGCAGTCAGGGGGGATTTTTTTTGCGAAATACGGTGGCCCGTCCGGTGGGTCCCTCTTGTCAGGTGGAGGAATCATTATTTTGCGCTTAATAAGGTTGCACTTCCTTGCTGCGGCCGTGGACCCAGCTGTCAGCCTCTCCACATACGGTACTCTTCCGATGGAAGTCGTTCCTTGACCATATTGACCACGCCACGCCAAGAGCACCAAGGCGATGGACGACGGTGAGGCCTGGGAAGGGGACGATGCGGAGCCGGGGAAGACGCGGCAGTGGATGCCCACGCGGAGAGGAGTACGAGGGTTCACTGGTTCGGCTGCGGCGTGAGGCTGCCGTTGCCGCAGAATAACAGGGGGTGTGGGCGAGTAGAGGGATGGCCTGGCCAGCGGTGGGAGTAGTAGGGGAGGTGAGGCCTCCGCGACAGCACAACCGGCCATGGGAGGCAGGAGCAGGCGGCACGACCGGCGCTGGTTTGGGAGGCGAAGATATAGCTGGTGGGTCCGAGCTGTCAGCGGGAGGAACGTTTGTTTCACGAAATACAAAGGCCCTTTCGGTGGGCTCAGCTGTCAGGTGGAGGAATCATTATTTTGCGCATCATAAGGAGGCACTTGCTTGTGTGGGTCCCTACTGTCAGCCTCTTTCGATGGTTGTTGTTTGTTGACCATGTTGATCACGCCGCGCCGAGAGCACAAATGCAATGGACGAGGGCAAGGCACAGGAAGGGAACGACCCGGAGCCGGCGAAGCCACAACAGCGGATGCCCACGCTGAGGGGAGTACGAGCATTGAGTGGTCATCTACGGGGTGAGGCTGACATCACCGGAAAATAACAAGATGTGCGGGTGGGTAGAGGGATGACCTGGCGGTAGCACAGCCGGCCACGGGAGGAGGGAGCAGACAGTCCCGCCGGGCTGGTTTGGGTGGCTGGAGCAGGAAGATCAGAGATTGAAGAAGCACGGCGACCGTTGGATGGACATCCAAGAGTCACTGCTCTGTGTTGACTAAGTTGACAAAGCCTTGCGTACGCGTCAAAAAAAATTTAGGACAGCATCATTGTCAACCTAGTAGGCCTAGAAGTCAGCCTCCAAATCTGTGGAAAACAGCATACAACCCATTAGCCATTATTTTCAATAATTTACAGCCCATTTGCTAATTCTTAAGGATATTTCGAAGTCCATATTCTTTTTATTATCATTATAGACCATATATTCTGGGCACTGCAAAAAATTCAACTAAGTTTTGCATATTTCGGTGGGGTCCAAACTCTTTTAATCACAAAATTTTGAGTCATGTTAAAAATAATTTTTAAAAAATTATATCAAAATAAAATTTTAAAAAAATTCTCCGCAAAAAATGAATAAAATTTAAAATCATAACTAGCAAGATGCCCATGTGTTGCACGGAAGATGAAGATGCATTTGTATGAGTAGTTTATCTTGTGGGAGAAAAGGATGAACGAGGGAAGGCCGTATCTACAAATGTGGAGAGGAGTGCGGGTAATTGTCATAGTTTTCTTCCTATCCGTTAGATATAGATCGGACGACCTATACTGCAGGATGGCAGGCACACCATCATCACCAACTCTGCTTTTTATAAGAGTAAAGAGTAGAGAAATCCAGAAAAAATGATATTTTAATGTAATTGTCGGTTAACTTTGGTTTAAAATTTTACAGCCCATTTCTTACAACTTACAGCCCATTTTCTGGGGAACCCATTTCTTACTACTTACATCCCTCCTCATCTTGAAAGATTTGCAGCCCAACAGGGCCGAGAAAAGCAAGTAGGCCTCGGTTGGGTATTCTCCAAAAAAAAAGAACTGGGCTAGCCATTTTCAGAAAGAAAAAAGATATCAACTAGGCTCATCATGTGCTTAAATAAAAGCGCAAGCGTGGGTTAGACAGGCCACAGCCCCCGCACAGCACGCAGTTGAGCTCCCTCTCTTACTAAAAAACAATTGGGCGAGCTGTTGGGTCCCTGGTGGTATCCGCTCGTTGTGTAATTTTCTCATTTATTGACAACATTAACAATGGAGTGGGACCTAGTTGTCAAACAATTAGGAGGACGTATTTTTTGGCTTGTAATAATGAGGCACCTGCTTGCGTAATGCAATGACCCTTGTGGGTCCCTACTGTCAGCCTCTCCACGTACAACCATCTCCTGATTCCTCTGGGTTGCTGACCATGTTGACAACGCAAGACGGCAGCAGGCACACCGAGTGAACCAAGGCGGAGAACGATGGCGAGGCCTCGGACGGGAATGAACAGGAGCCGTGGAAGATGCAACAGTGGAGTGGCAGATGGAGGGGAGTACGAGGGCAACAACATGCAACTCAAGCTTACAAACGGTACAAAAATCCCAAGAATTAATTGTTCATCAAATTTAGAAAAAACCCAGATTGAACATGGCAGTAACATCTTACCCAACCACCCTTTTTCGCAGTCACAAACAAATGGATCGGTCTGATCCATAAAATCAACATCTTGTGCAAAATAAATTATTGGAGGATGACTACAATTTGTTGTAAATAGAAGTCGAGCACGTTTAGAAGCCCATTTGTCCACCTGAAACTTATTTTTTTTGTTGTTCAACATGTCCGTCCGTGAGAAATCTCTGGCTGTAAAACTTAAACCTCATGGACAATAGTAACCTCACATTCAACAGGAAGAATGTGACAAAGCTTCTGTTTGCCTGGTTGGATGCATATCCTTCCATCATTATTGTTCTCAAACAAATGTCATGAGAACTGGGAAAATCCTAGTGCTTATAACGCTATCAATTGGTTATACGTTTTTTCTCCATGTGGTCGCAGTGCCTAAGTAGACATGAAGATTTCAAAACAGTTAAGGTCTGAAAAAAAGAGTATGTCAAAAGAGCAACAGCTGAACGGTTAATACTAGTACAATATATAAGGTCTTTCAATGTGCATGAAATCATCACCTTTATATGTTAATTCTCCAGAGATCGAAAGCATCGCAGCAAGCCAATAATTATGTTCAGATGATTGTCGGATTTCGGGCTCCGCAGACCCTGGATAGATTCGAACTCTGGGGTGTGTGCGAAGAACTCAACCTCCCTAGTCTGCCTACTTGCCAATCTCATGGCCTAGCTCGATGAATAGGAAGGAAATGGGACACGGCAGTTTACCCAGGTTCGGGCCACCTTGCGGTGTAAAACACTACTCCTGCTTTGTGGTGGATTGGCCTCGAGGGGTTGAGGATGAGCTAGGATAGTGGGAGAACAACCTCAGGAGGAGGTGTGTTCTTGTGCTCGAGTGAGCTGGTGAGTGTGAGGATCGAATGGATCCGATCCTACCCTACGGTGGTGGCTAGGCCCTATTTATAGTGGCCTTGGTCCTCTTCCCAAATGAAGGCAGGAAGGGATCCCACAACAGCCAAATTCGAAGGGAGACAACTAGTACATCTTATCCTGACAAAAGTAGTCTTCGCCTGCAAAGCCTCTGGTCGTGACGCCATGGTGGGCTCAGCGATGACCTCCATCCTGGCGATCTTGGTCTTGTAGCACGGGAATGGAAACCTTTGGCTGATTCCTCAGGACTCTGCGCCTGCGCTTGCCTCCTTAGCACCAAAGTGGAAACTGCTGTCCTGCGCCTGCTGGCGCCCGCCTAGCCTTGGTCGTCATGTCTCACGTCATCTGAACCTCACGAGGCGAGGCTTGCATAGAAATCTCTGCTCCTCAGGAGCCAGGCTGAGGAGGCCGCTCCTTCTAGAGGTCTTGCTGCCGTCCTCCACGCGAGGCTTAGCCCCTCGCAAGGGTCTCGAGTTGTTGATGCTGAAGGTGGGCCGTACCTGGGCCGTCGACGGAGCCACGCCATGGGCCGCAGGTAGGCAGGTCTGGGTACCCCCGTTCCCAAAACGCTGACAGTAGCCCTTGGGCCCAAGGCACGCTCGAACTTTGCTTCGAGGCGAAGCCAAAGGGCAAGTGCAGAGTGTTGCGGGCCCTAACCGCCTGCGGCCTTAGTCAATACGTGGTGATTGATGGGACGTGGGCATCTCCGCTTCCCCATGCTGCCTCGGCAACCGTTCAACTTGACAAGAGCCTACTGCATGCAGAGAAAGATCATCATTGCGTGGGATCATGGAGGCCGGCGGTAGGTCTCCCTCTGGCTATAAATGAGGGGAGGGGCGGAGCCCCCCTAGCTCATCTCCATCTTCTCGCTGCCTGCTCCTTCTTCTTCTTCTTTGTCTCGCCGTCTTATTGCAGCATCCATGGTGCCAGCAAGGAGATTCTCCGCCGCCGAAAAGGGGAAGGCCCCCAAGGTGGGGCTAGGTTCTCTGCCGCCCAAGAGAGGCCATGGTCGCCCCCACAAGCACACTGTGACTCCGGCGGTGACTTCTCAAGGGCATGTGCGCGCCTCTTCGAGGGTCGGCATTACCTTGGGCAGCCGCGGTGCCGCCTCCTCTCGAGGTGAGGGTCGCCAAGGACGGGGCAGCCCCTGCGATGAGAGGAGGCGCGCCATGGTCGCCCGGCCACCTCAGCCGTGCTTCCACTCCACGGACGCGTTCCCGGAGTTTGTCGTTTGGTCGGAGAGGCCCGCTGGCACCTGGCTCCTGCTCTCGCGCTCTTCGCGGGTGAGCTGCCGCCCACGGGGCTTGACGGCCTCTCACTGTAGGCTGACGGCTGCTGCAGCAGGGCTTCATGGGCTAGGGTCGAGGTCCCCGCCGCAGGCAACGTGTCCTTGACCAGCGGCAGGCAGGCATTTGCCTGTGCAAGGGGCCTGAGCGGGAGGTGCACCCTCCACTTCAGGTACGACGGCCTTGCGACCCTCTATGTGAGGGTGTTCAAGGAGAACGGCCGCCGTACGGGGTGCTGCCCAGAAGACAGCAGCGACGACGATTAGCTTGCCCTTGGTGATGGCTACGACGATGACGAGGGTGAGCTTGCCCTTAGTGACGGCCGCGCCACCCCCAGAAGTGGCGGCTCCTCCTCCAGCGAGAGCACCAGCAGCAGCGGCTATGACCAACCACCCCGCCGCCGGGCTCGGATCGGGGAAGGCAACGAGCCGTCTCGCCGCCGTGTTCCGGTGAAGCGGGAGGAAGACTAGGACTGAGCTCGGGCATCGCGGAGCCCAGCCTCAGGAGCTATCGCAGCCGTGTGGCCCGCTTTTCTTTAACCTTTCCTTTCTCTTGCATTTGAAAAAAGTAGAAGGCCCCACTGGGGTGTGTAATGAACTGCGGTACTTATGCCATTATGCTATGTTTATTATTTTGATATTGTGTCATGACATCCATGTCCCGAGTAGGTGCGGTTAGGGTAACTTAGTTTGATATGCTTGCGGTAGTATCCCATCTCGCGAGGGCGCGCCTTTCCAGCAGCATCTGGCGAAGCTCCCTTCTTGACGACTCAGGAGTCGTCGGGCCTCAGGAGATATTGTAGAGCTGTAGTGTTATTAGAAAGCTTGACGGGACGTCTCGTTCTTCCTCACGCGAGCCCCCGGGCGTGGGTTGGTTGGGGCCAGTACACCGTATCGCGCTGCCCAGAGGCACAGACTTGAAAGGGTGCGCACGCCCATGAGCTCATTCGAGAGCGTCTCGCAAGGATTAAGGAATTCGAAGCTCTGGGCAACGAGGCTTTGGCGAGGTGTGTTTGCGGCACAGGCGAATCCAAACATACACACCTGCCTAGCCCCCGCGCACAGGACGCGCGAGGAGGAGCGACGGGTAACTGCCGCTCTTCCTCAGTCAAGACTGAAAGGCGAGCAAAGTAAGAGGAGAAAATTTCCAACTCTGGTGAACGAGAAATGCGAAAAATCCAAATTCCATTAAGAAGTTGCAAACCAGCTACAATAAGAAAGCAAAAGAACACCCGCGTCCGGCACCTAGACTAGTCTTCTTAGCGCATAGCTAAGTGCTGCCACTAGGATGTGGGTGGGAGCCCCTGTGAGGCCCGCGGGCGGCACTCGGGAGACTCCGGGGCGTGTAAAGCCCCAACTCATTATTACGTGAGAGTTTCACAAGCGGAGACCTTCACAGGCACGGGGCCTTGCTTCATGGGTAGAACTTTCGGAGGTGCTGGATGTTCCAGGCGTTCTGGATGGGGATCTTGTCCTGTGTCTCCAGGCGCGCGGCGCTAGGCCTGGAGACACGGGTGATCTTGAACAGGCCCTTCCACATGGGCGAGAGGTTGTGCAGCCCTCCCCTGCAGAGCACCCGCCTTAGGACGAGATCACCCACCTTGAGCATCCTTGAGCGGATGTTGCGGCAGTGGTACCGCCGCAGCGCATGCTGGTACCTCGCTGCTCGGAGCGAGGCTTGGCGGTGGCATTCCTCCCACAGCACGAGGTACATCCCCCGCGAGACGTCCTGGCGTGCCTCGTAAAACGCCAAGACCCGCGCGGAGCGATGCCTGACCTTGTGAGGGAGAACCGCTAGAGCTCCGTAGACGAGGAAGAATGGAGTTTCGGCCGTCGGCTTGGTCGCCGTGGTGTGGATGGACCACAACACGGACTGGAGCTTGTCGAGCCAGCCCCTGCCGCAGGCCTCGAGCTTTTTCTTGAAGGTTCTTGCCTTCAGGCCTCTCAGCACCTCCGCATTGGCACGCTCGGCCTGGCCGTTGCTCCTGGGGTGCCCCCGGGGCGTAGCATATCTGCGTTCCAAGGTTAGCACAATATGTTTTGAAAAGGTTGTTGGTGAACTACGAGCCATCGTGGGGATGATGCGGTTAGGAACCCCTAACCGGCTCATGAGGCCCTTGATGAACTTGATTGTTGAGCCGGCTGGGATGGTGCGGACAGTGTTTTAGGATCGAAAGTATGTCTAGAGGGGGGTGATTAGACTACTTGACCAAATAAAAATCTAGCCTTTTCCCAATTTGAAGTCTTGGTAGATTTTAGCAACTTTAGAACAAGTCAAGCAATCAACCTACACATGCAAGTCTAATAGTATAGCAGCGGAATGTAAAACATTGCATATGAAGGTCAAGGAAGGAGTTTGGAGGGATCAAACGCAATGTAGACGCGGAGATCCTTTCCCGTGGTTCCGATAGGTGGTGCTATCATACATCCACGTTGGTGGAGACTTCAACCCACGAAGGGTAACGGTTGCGCGAATCCACGGAGGGCTCCACCCACGAAGGGTCCACGAGGAAGCAACCTTGTCTATCCCACCATGGCCATCGCCCACGAAGGACTTGCCTCACTAGGGTAGATCTTCACGAAGTAGGCGATCTCCTTGCCCAAGCAAACTCCTTGGTTCAACTCCACAATCTTGACGGAGGCTCCCAAGTGACACCGAACCAATCTAGGAGACACCACTCTCCAAAAGGTAATGGATGGTGTATTGATGATGAACTCCTTGCTCTTATGCTTCGAATGATAGTCTCCCCAACACTGAACTCTCTCTCACAAATTTGGATGTGGTGGAAAGATGATTTGAGTGGAAAGCAACTTGGGGAAGGCTAGAGATCAAGATTTATGTGGTTGGAATGGAATATCTTGGTCTCAACACATGAGTAGGTGGTTCTCTCGCAGAAAATGTATGCTGGCAGTGTAGGCATGTTCCGATGGCTTTCCTCACGAATGAAGGAAGGGTGAAGGGGTATATATAGCCTCCACACAAAATCTAACTGTTAAACACAATTCACTAAACTCGGTGGGACAAAATTAGAAAACTCGGTCAGACCGATTTAGTTCAAAATGTGAACGTTAGGCTTTTCGGTGGGACTGATTCCATTAGGGTTAGGGCATAACGTAATCTCGGTGAGACCGATTACACAAACTCGGTGGGACCGACTTTGGTAATAAGCTAACCAGAGAGTTGGTCAGCCAAACTCAGTGGGACCGATTCGCTCATCTCGGTTGGACCGAAACGTTACGAAAGGGAAATAGAGAGTTTGCATTGAGAACTCGGTGGGACCGATCGGTCATCTCGGTTAGGCCGAAACGTTACGAAGGGAAACAGAGAGTTTGCAATCCCATCTTGGTGAGACCGAGATCCCTATCGGTGAGACCGAAGTGACTAGGGTTTCTGGCAGTGGCGATGTCGAATGAACTCGGTGGCGCCAGATAGAATATTTTGGTGGCGCCGAGTTTGACTTTTGGTTTGGGACATATGTGGAAATGAGAAAGTGGTTGAGGTTTTGTGGAGCATATCACTAAGCATTTTGAGCAAGTAATCCATTAAGCAACACCTCATCCCCTTTTAATAGTATTGGCTTTTCCTATGGACTCAATGTGATCTTGGATCACTAAAATGAAAATGTAGAGTCCTGAGCTTGAGCCAATGTGTGTCCTTAGCATTTTGAGGGGTCCACATTCCTTATCCATGCCACTCCAATCATTGAACTTTCTGAAATGATCATCTTGAAATAGCATTAGTTCAATGAGCTATATGTTGTTAGTAATTACCAAAACCACCCAGGGATAGTTGCAGTTTCAATCTCCCCTCTTTTGGTAATTGATGACAACATATAGATCAAAGCTTCGACAAATGATAATAAGATTGAAATACATCATCTCTTTGAGAAGTATGTGATAAGCAAGAGCTCCCCCTAAATTTGTGCATTATTTAAAATTCGCTTTTGAATGCAAATGCACAATCAATTAGGATCATGGGTTACTCTTCCATGTCACATACATCTTGGTGGAGCGCTCAAAATGATAGGAATTAAACATGCACTCATCACCAAGCAAAGTGAATGATCATATAGAGATATAGAAGATAATATCATCCAAGCAAACATTAAAGTATGATATGATCAAACACATGATCATATAAGTATTTCACACGCAGACATAAAGTATCAAACAAGCACACACAAAATTTAAACCAAAAAGCAAGAGAGACAAAAAGCAACACACTCTCTCGAAGCCTATGATCTATACATTTCTCCACCTTTGGCAACAAGTTACCAAAAAGTTTGAAAATGCATAGTGCTATGCGTCTCTCAGCCTTGATCTTCGGGAGGTGGTGTAGAGAGAACTCCAAGGACGAATGCATCAATAGATGTAGCTGGAGCTGGTGGAGTGGCTGCTGGAGGTGGCACTGAAGTTGTTGCTACTGGTGCTGAAATAGTAGCTCTAGTATCTAGCACTGGCACTGCAGCTGACCTCTGACCTCTTGGCACTCGCTGAAAAGCATCTATAGTACACTGTCCTCTCTTCTCCTCTGCTTCCTCCTGGAGTTGTTCAACAGTTGTCTGTATCTCAGTGACTTTCATATCAAGATCATATAATTTCTTTCTATAATCCTCTCCAAGCTCTCCTGATTTTGAGTCAGGGTGGCCAAGCCCTTCTCAATCCTCAATGTTGCTTGAATCAGATAAGCTAGTTGATCTTGCTTGCTCTTTAAGAACACTTCAGATGCCTCCTCAACACTTGGCATATTTGCAGCTTTTTCTGCCTTTGCCTTTGATCTCTTCTCTTGTGCTTGCACTGATGAAGGTTCATCTTCATTCATCACAACTTGGTTATCTTCAAATTCTGGGTGCAAGGGTAAATGCTCCTTGTCCAACAAGTAAGTGCATGTGCCCATCTTGGAGTTGATGAGCACCTGAATGTGTGGAGCATACCCACATGATCTCTTCTGATCAGCAGCTGTCCTTTTGATTGTCTCTACAATCAGACTCATGACTTTGAATTTTTGAGGAACATCAAAGATTTGCAACAAGTTGATGGAATGTCCTCTAATCATCTTGTGATCTCTGGATTTGGGTAACCGAGTATGCCTTAAGATGGTGTTGATTGTAGGTAGACCAGGCAATAAATAATGCACAGATCCAAACTTGTGTGTGTCCAAAGCTTTGTCCAGGATCTCCTTGTACATATTTTCCATAGAGTTGTGGTCTTTCTTCTTCTTGGCATACACATCCAAATCATCCTCATGCTGTTCTGGGGCATTGATCAACTTGGCCCATTCATCAATAGTTGACTGGTACCTTGTACCTTCAGACATCCATACTATTCTACCATCTGGATAGAAATGAGCTGTAGAATAAAATTGCGTAATGAGCTCGTCATTCCATTTGGTAAGCTTCTGTCCAACAAACTTGTCAAATCCACAAGCTTTGAAGCTCTCATGCACTCCTGGGAAATAATCTTCATTCTCATCAATGAATTCCCAATCAACCCACTTCATATCACAAACTATTGGTTTCTTGTCCAACAGAATGGTCTCATAGAAATCTTGTTGTTCTTTGGTGTGGAACTTATATTCAACGGCAGTCCTCCTCCTCACAGCATAGGGATCAGACTGTCTCCATACTCTCAGTCCTGCATCCTTCTTGATGTGCATGTCCTCAGCCACTGGATTAGTGTCATTGTGGTCTGGAATCTTTGGTTTCAGTTTTCTCAGCACTTGGACTTCAGCATCTTCTTCTTCGACTTCAGGCACTAGGGCCTTGTTCTTCTCTTCAGCTGGTATGTTCCTGGTGCTTCTCTTGGGTTTGGAAGGTTTCTGAGCTTGAGCAGTAGCTTTGGGAGCAGTTTTGGGCTTTGATGGAGCAGCCCCTGACTTAATTGCATCTCCCATAAGCTTCTGGGACTTGGGTGCTGGAGCAGCATCCTCTTCCTCTTCATCTTCTTCATCATCAGATTTTCTCATAGAGGGATATCCAAGCACCTTTGCAGTTGTTGTCCTTGATTTCTTCCTCTTCTTCTGCCCTTCTCCAGCTGCCTCATCGTCACTATGTTGTTCAATGGTGAACTTCATAGTTTCCTTTGTAGGAACTTTCCTAGGCTTGGACATTGGAATCCTTCTGGCAGGTGCTTTCTTATTCAAGCCAGGCTTGGTTGCAGCTGCAGCTCCATATTCCTTCTTCAGCACTTTCTTTTTGGAGCTTACTTCCTCATCAACAGCCACATAGTCCTCATCCTGAGAATCTAAGGTTCTCTTCTTCCTAGATCTGGTGGCTGCCTTTGGCAAGTTGCTGGGAGTGCTCCTGCTGCCCTCATCATAGCTGCTTGAGGGACTAGTGCCCTCACTCATTTGCACTTGCTCTTCTGATTTGTTCTGGCTATCACTCTGGTCAGACATCTTGGCAAGTAAACTGACAGCAGACCCTATGAATAGATATAGATGAGGTAGAGTGGATGAGCATCACAAAGTGCAGAGTTTTTGCTAAACAGATGAGTCAAAAATTTAGTTTTAGTTCTCCACAGAAAGCATTTCGGAGCTACGATTTGTTAAACCGGTGACACCGAAGCAACTTTTGAAGTCTAAACTAGTGAACTCGGTCAGACCGAGTCACAGTTCGGTGGCTCCGAGATTGCTAGGGTTTCACAGAGAATTGAACTCGGTCGCACTGATTTGCAATTTTTGGTCAGACCAAAAAGCGCATGTGCAATGGCCTAAGCCAAATTGGTGAGACCGATTTCTACAACTCGGTCGGTCCGAGATGAGTTCGACGGAGACCTAACCCTAAATTTTCGAATCAAACCTAACCTAATGAAGTTTTTCTCTGGATAGATTGATTTCATACTTGGTAAAGATCATGGCAAAGCAATGTGCTAGGAATCAGAGTAAGGAATTTAACACAAAGATTGAACTCATACCCTAGTTCGGCGGGAGTTCGCTACGGCGCCAACGGCGGGGCAGAATCCTGTTGACGGCGACGGAAACCGTCGGCGGGAGGTCGCTGGCGATGAGGAGATGATCTGGAGACCCGAGGCGCAGAGCAGGACACGCGTGGGGTGAGGGGTTTTGAAGAAATTTCCAAAATCTCACCCGTGGGTATATATATCCTGACCCTGTCGGTGTGACCGAGTGGAACAACTCGGTGGCACCAAGCTTCATAATCGCAAGCGGTTACTACAACTCGGTGTGACCGAAAAGTTCAAATCGGTTGCACCGAGATTGAAAACCTAGATCAACTCAGTGAACTCGGTGTGACTGAAGTGGATGGATTGGTCATACTGAAATGCACAGAGGTTTTGAAAGTTTAAGTCTATGACGAATCGGGGACTCCGAGTGCTCCTCACACAGAGTGGTCGAATCTGACTTGATCAAACTTTGTGATGTAGCATGAATAAAGTTTGAGACGAGAGAAGCATAGATAGCTAGAGGGTGTTCTTAGGCATTCTTGTACATCCACTTGGCAAAAGAGAAAGAGCCAAACAATCAAAACAACAAGTGGATGTCCTCGAATGAGTAAAATATGCAATCAACATCCTGACACAATAAAATGGCAAATGAAATATGTGACAAAGCATGCACAAACACTCTAGCATCTATTAAGCAATTGACAATGACTAGGTCATCTATATATGAGTATATTGACTTAGAAGTCAAATGAGAACATTTGATCATAGGTCATACTCATCGTTTAAGCACAAGTGGGGTTGCCACTTTTACATAAAGCATTGTTGTGTTTCACATCATTAGAGTTGCTTTAGCTCAATTGATTAGAGTAAAGCTCCCCCTAGATGTGATATCCCCCCTAAGAGGGATGAACTAACCTTGGGTTTTGTCGATGATGACTTCATGTAGATGTTGAAGATGTGGATGCTCAATGTTGATGTAGATCATTCGGAGCAATCCATTGGAGTGAGTTGCACTTTCAATACCTACACGGGTTAGTCCCACAAGGAACAAACAAGGATATCCATAGACATAGAGTGATGTACACATAGATGATGTCCATGAAAGCATTAGGTTACCTTGTCCCTTGTCTTACCAACAACAGGGTTTGTGACTCCTTGAACTAGTGCAAGATGTGGAAGTTGATTGCACTTGTCCTCGCCAAAATGATATGAGTGAAGTATGTTGGTGGACTCACCCTCAAGAACTCTCTAGTTCTTCTTCTTCGGGATCCACATCATCTTGATGGGAATCCTTGGACTTGTAGTCATACTTGATGAAGTAGAACTTGATGTAGTCTTGGGAACCCACTTGACCAAGGCCTTAGGAGCTTCTTCAAATGCATCAATCTCCTCTTGAAGCTTGTCCTTGCCTTTTTGCTTGTGGACTTGTGGTGGAAGATCATCTTGAGCTTGTGTCCCTTGGAAAGAAGTAGGATCATACTTCTCTTGTTGAGGAACAAACTTCATCTTGGGGTATTGATCTTCTTCCCACTCAACTCCATTGGCATTGAACTTTTGTTCAAAATCAACACCTTGATTCTTCAGGTGCCTTCCTTGCTTGCGTACAATTTCCTCAAATTGCTTACTCCCGGCAAGGCTCTTGTAAACATCTTTCTCTATAATTCCCTTCAATAAGCTATTTTCTTGCTCAAGTGTAACTTGGCTAAGAGAATCATTAGTGGAATCAAGAGAACTAATAGAAGCAACAACATTGGATTTAACATGGTTATTGTTACTACTATAAAAAGAATCTTTCTTACTCTTGTTGCTAGATTTAACTTGTGGCATGTAAGTAGACAAGAGTAAACGCTTTGCAATGTAAGAAGAACTTTTCTTGCGAAGATCATCATTGATTGCTTTTAGGAACCCATGCTCTTGCTCAAGGTTGAGCTTTTCAAAGCATAGCTTCTCATGAGTTTTTAAAAGTTCTCGATGATCTTCCAAGGTAGTTTCATGAGCTAACTTAAGAGTGTTTAGTTAGTTGGCTAGATGCTCAATCTCCTTCTTATCATCATCATTCGTTTTATCCTGATTATCATGATTAATAGCAAGTTCGTCATAGTTTTCATCATTAGAGTTGTCAACAAGTAAATCATCATCACCTAGCAAGTCATCTTCATCACTATTGAAATCAACATACTCGGGGTGTGATACCTTTGGGCCTTTAGCCATGAAGCATCTTCCAATTCCTTCATTTGGTGAGTCAAATATGTCGTCGGAGTTGGTTGACACAAGTGCTAGACCGGCAACACCTTCATCTTGAGTATATTCAGATTCGGAGTGATAACTTCTTTCGGAGTGATGGTTGGAGTCGGAGCCGGATACCCATTCACCAACATGAGCTTGATGTCTTCGTTTTGTGTAGCTCCTTGATGACTTGTCCTTCCTTTATGAACCCTTGCTTCTCCGAGAGGTTCTTCGTTCATAACGATCATCTCTACTCCTCCTCTCTCTAGGTGATTCTTCTCTTCTACTTCTCCTTTTGGGTGAATCTTCTCTTCTTTTGTAGGGAGTCATACACTCATTGGAGTAGTGTCCAGGTCTTCCACAATTGTAGCAATTACGCTCACGACTCGAAGATCTTTTGTCATTGTAGGACCTTGACTTGGAAGTTCTTTCCTTGCTTCTACTCTTGTAGAACTTGATGAAGTTCTTCACCATTAGGCTCAGTTCCTCATTGAAGGTTTGTTTCTCGCTTGATGATGTAGGAGCATCACATGAGGCTTTGTAAGCACCACTTGACTTGTTGTGAAGCTCTTCCTTATCCTTGAGTGACATCTCATGAGCAACAATTCTTCCAATGACTTCCGTTGGCTTGCGATCTTTGTAGTTTGGCATCATTTGGATCAATGTGCACACGGTATCATATTTGCTATCCAAGGCTCTTAGGATCTTCTTGATGATTAATCTATCGGTCATCTCTTCACTTCCTAAGCCGGCAATCTCATTTGTGATGAGAGCAAGCCGAGAGTACATTTTAGCGACACCTTCACCATCCTTCATTTTGAACTTGTCAAGTTGACTTTGAAGCACATCCAATTTGGATTCCTTGACGGAGTCGGTACCTTCGTGCATATCAATCAATATCCCAAATTTCCTTTGCATTCTCAAGATGGCTGATTTTGTTGAATTCTTTGGGGCACAATCCATTGAAGAGGATATCGCAAGCTTGAGCATTGTATTGCAGCATCTTCAAATCTTCTGCGGTAGCTTCACGGTTCAGTTCTCTCCCATCAAATAATTCACCTAGCAAGCCAATACACACAATAGCCCAAACGGCGGGGTTATGTCCAAGAATATGCATTTTCATCTTATGCTTCCAACTAGCAAAATTAGTACCATCAAAGTAAGGACCTCTACGATGGTAATTTCCCTCGCTAGACGCCATACTCTCCTAGGTTGTCAAACCAAGGCTATGATCACAAAAAGCTATGGAAATCAAGGCAAATGGAGACCAAATCTCTGATACCACTTGTAGGATCAAAAGTATGTCTAGAGGGGGGGTGATTAGACTACTTGACCAAATAAAAATCTAGCCTTTTCCCAATTTTAAGTCTTGGCAAACTTTAGCAACTCTAGAACAAGTCAAGCAATCAACCTACACATGCAAGTCTAAGAGTATAGCAGCGGAATGTAAAACATTGCATATGAAGGTAAAGGGAGGAGTTTGGAGGGAGAAAACACAATGTAGACGTGGAGATTTTTACCGTGGTTCCGATAGGTGGTGCTATCATACATCCACGTTGATGGAGACCTGAACCCATGAGGGTAACGGTTGCGCGATTCCACGGAGGGCTCCATCCTCAAAGGGTCCACGAAGAAGCAACCTTGTCTATCCCAACATGGCCATCGCCCACAAAGGACTTGCCTCACTAGGGTAGGTCTTCACGAAGTAGGCGATCTCCTTGCCCATACAAACTCCTTGGTTCAACTCCACAATCTTGACAGAGGCTCCCAAGTGACACCTAACCAATCTAGGAGACATCACTCTCCAAAAGGTAATAGATTGTGTGTTTATGATGAACTCCTTGCTCTTGTGATTCAAATGATAGTCTCCCCAACACTCAACTCTCTCTCACAGATTTGGATATGGTGGAAAGATGATTTGAGTGGAAAGAAACTTGGGGAAGGCTAGAGATCAAGATTTATGTGGTTGGAATGGAATATCTTGGTCTCAACAGATGAGTAGGTGGTTCTCTCTCAGAAAATGTATGCTGAAAGTGTAGGCATGTTCTGATGGCTTTCCTCACGAATGAAGGAAGGGTGGAGGGGTATATATAGCCTCCACACAAAATCTAACCGTTACACACAATCCATTAAACTCGGTGGGACCGAATCAGAAAACTCGGTCAGACCGATTTAGTTCAAAATGTGAACGTTAGGCTTTTCGGTGGGACCGACATGTCAACTCGGTGGGACCGATTCCATTAGGGTTAGGGCATAACGTAATCTCGGTAAGACCGATTACACAAACTCGATGGGACCGACTTTGGTAATAAGCTAACCAGAGAGTTGGTCAGGCAAACTCGGTGGGACCGATTCGCTCATCTTGGTTGGACCGAAACATTACGGAAGGGAAATAGAGAGTTTGCATTGCAAACTCGGTGGGACCGATCGTTTATCTCGGCTAGGCCTAAACGTTATGAAGGGAAACAGAGTTTTCAATCCCATCTCGGTGAGACCGAGATCCCTATCGATGAGACCGAAGTGACTAGGGTTTCTGGCAGTGGCTATGTCAAATGAACTCGGTGGCGCCGGATAGAATATTTCGGTGGGGCCGAGTTTGACTTTTGGTTTGGGACATATATGGAAATGAGAAAGTGGTTGAGGGTTTGTGGAGCATATCACTAAGCATTTTGAGCAAGTAAGCCATTAAGCAACACCTCATCCCCTTTTAATAGTATTGGCTTTTCCTATGGACTCAATGTGATCTTGGATCACTAAAATGAAAATGTAGAGTCTTGAGCTTGAGCCAATGTGTGTCCTTAGAATTTTGAGGGGACCACATTCCTGATCCATGCCATGCCAATCATTGAACTTTCTGAAATGATTATCTTGAAAAAGTATTAGTTCAATGAGCTATATGTTGTTAGTAATTACCAAAACCACCCAGGGATAGTTGCACTTTCAACGGCGTCCACCTCCGCCCACTTGGTGAGCTTGTCGGTGGCGACGTAGAGGTAGCGGTAGCCCCCGAGCGCTCGAGGGAACGGGCCCAAGATGTCCAGCCCCCAGACCACGAACGACCATGAGAGCGGGATGGTCTGGAGACCCTGAGCGGGCTGGTGGATCTTCTTGGCATGGAATTGGCAGGCTTCACAGGATCTTACCAGCTTGGTGGCATCATTGAGTGCCGTGGGCCAGTAGAATCCACTATGGAATGCCTTTCCCATGAGGGTGCGTGATTAAGAATGATGTCCGCAGTCCCCGCCATGTATGTCGGCCAGCAGCTCGCATCCCTGCTCCCTGGAGATGCACCACAGAGAGACATTGTTCGACCGTCTTCAGTAAAGCTCACCGTCCCTGATGCAGTACGAGGTGGCCTGGCGGCCTACCCGTTTTGCGTCTCCTACTTCTCCGGCAAGGTGCCTTGGAGCAGGTATGCCTTGAACTGCTCGGTCCAGCACCCTTCTTGAGGCTCGAGCGCGAGGAGCAGACGGGCTCCGGAGGTTGGGCCGCAAGTAGGGGCACCCGAGAGGGGTGCTGGGGGAGCTCCTCCTGAGGTGATGCTGGTCCCACGGTGGATGGGCTTGCCGACGGCTTGAAGATCCGCTCCTCGAAGACACCAGGCTCCTGAGGCAGGCGTCGAGATGCTCTCTTGGCGATGTCGTCTGTTTCCTTGTTCGTGTTGCGCGACGCGTGCTGCAACTCTAGGCCCAAGAATTGTTTCTCAATTTTGCGTACCTCCTCAAGGTATGCCTCGATGTGCTCGTCCTTCGGCTTGTACTCTTTGTTTGAGAAGTTGACGAGGAGCTGGTTGTCGCCCCTAATGGTGAGGCGCCTCACTCCCGAAGCCGCCGCAGCCTTGAGACTGGCGATCAGGCCTTCGTACTCCGTGATGTTGTTGGAGACCTTCTCGCTCTGCTAGAAGCACAGCTGCACGGTGTAGTAGAGCTTGTCCTCAGTGGGCGAGATGAGCATGGCTCCAGCCCCCATGCCATGGCGCGCAAATGTGCCATCAAAGTACATGACCCAACCCTCCGGTGCTTTGCTTCCTAGCGAGAGGGGACGGTCCTCACCCACTTCTAGGTTGGGAACATCGGTCCATTCCGCCATGAAGTTGGCGAGTGCTGCACCCTTGATGACCCTGGTGGTGCTGAATTCCAACTGGAATGCCTGCAGTTCGATGTTCCATTTGGCGACTCTCCCCGCAGCATTGGGGCTCCAGAGCACTCTCTCCAGTGGGTAAGCCGAGACAACTTTGATAGGGTGGCCTTGGAAGTAGTGGCGCAGCTTGCGGGAGGCAACGATGAGGGCAAGCAAGACCTTTTGCGGCATGGGGTAGCGTGCCCACGCATCGCGTAGCATCATTCTGACGAAGTACACCGGGTGCTCGACGAGGGCGGAAGTGTCGGCGGGGTCTTGTACCTCCTGAGACCGGAGGACCTCAGGAGCTTGGTCGCTCGTTGGGGCAGCCAAGGCCTCAGGAGCGCCGTCCTGAGGAACTTGGTCATCTGTTGGGTCAGCCAGGGCCTCAGGAGCGCCGTCCTGAAGCCGCGACATCTTGACCAGGTGAGGGGTGCTGCTCCATGAGCCCTTGGCCAGGCGCTCCTCGCGGACCACCACCAACGCTGCACTGGCAGAGTGAGGCGTGGCGGCTAGGTAGAGCACCAATGGCTCAAGGGGACGTGGCGCTACCATCACCGGTGGGCTGGTGAGGTACCTCTTGAGATCTTGTTTCAGCTCCGGAGTCCACTCGAATGGTCCTTTATTTTTCATCAGCTTGAAGAACAGGAGGGTGTGTTCGCCCAGCTTAGAGATGAAGCACCCCAGCGAGGTCTCACAGCCCGCCAGCTTCTGCATCTCCTTGAGGGATTCTGGCGGGCTCATCCTTTCTATGGCCTTGACCTTCTCCGGGTTGGCCTCGATCCCCCTGTGCGACACCAGAAAGCCGAGCAGCTTGTTGGAGGGGACGCCAGACACACATTTCTCCGGATTGAGTCACGGATCTACCTTGCGCAGGCTGGCAAACGTTTCCTCCAGGTCTTCAATAAGGGTCCTTGCCTCTCGAGACCTCACCACTATGTCATTGACGTAGGCCTCGGTGTTCCTCCCGAGCTGCTGACCTAGGGCGATGTGCATCAGCCGCTGGAAGGTTGCTCCGGCATTACATACAACGACATGCACGTGTAGCAATACACCCCACAAGGGGTCAGGGAAGCCGTCTTCTCAACATCCTGCACCACCATCTTGATTTGGTGATAGCCCGAGAAGGCGTACAGAAAACATAGCAGGTCACACTCGGCGGTGGAGTCGACGATCTGATCGATGCGTGGAAGCGGAAAGGGGTCTTGAGGGAAAGCCTTATTGAGGTTGGTAAAATCGACGCACATGCACTCCTTCCCCGCCCTTCTTGGGGACAATAACCGGATTCGCAAGCCATTCCGGGTACCGCACCTCCCGAATGACACCAGCCTCTTGCAGTTTGCGGGTCTCTTGAACAATGAATGACTGCTTCTGTGTGGACTGTCGACACGCCTTCTGTTTCACCGGGCGCACATTTGGGCACACCCTCAGGTGATGCTCGATTATTCCCCTCGGGATCCCAACTAGATCCTTGGGATCCCATGCGAACACATCCTTGTTCATGCGCAAGAAGCTGACCAATGCATCTTCTTGATCTGGAGGGAGGCCGACACCTATGGTGAAAGTGGCGCCCGATGCCCCTCTTCATCAACCAACACCTGGTTCATCTCGGCACGATCTTGAGAGAACAATTGCTTCTTCTTTGCTAGTGCATCCCCCGGAGCCTCCAGGGCTCCTTTCTCACTTGACGGCTCGGCCGCCGCGGCCTTGAAGGCGAGCTTGAGGGCCAACAATGCTTCCTTGGTGTCCCCTGCCATAGTGAGGATGCCGCTGCTTCCCGGCATCTTCATGAGATTGTAGGCAGGGTGGGTTGCTGCGATGAACTTGTCCAAGGCCGGGTACCCGAGAATGGCATTGTACGGGAGGCCGATGCAGGCAATGTCGAAGTCGATAAGCTCGGTGTGGTAGTTGTCGTGGGTGCCGAAGGTGATGGGCAGGCGGATCTATCCCAGGGGGCAGGTGGAGCTGTCGACGACTCCGAAGAAAGGCTTGGTGGGGCGGAGCCGGCCATGGGGCACGTGAAGCAAGCCGAATGCTTCCACAGAGAGCACAATGAGACCGGCTCCGCCATCGATGAGGGTTTTGGTGACCGCCACGTTGTAGATGGTGGGGGTGCAGAGCATCGGGAGCGCGCCGGCGCCTGCGGTGGTCGTGGGGTGGTCCCTTTAGTCGAAGGTAAGGTCGTCCTTACGCGCCGCCCGGCCCGGAGGAGCTCCCTACTGCACGTGGGCGGCACCCACCTGGCGAAAGAATTGCTTGACATGGCGGTCCGAGGGCAGTGCCTGCGAACTGCCGAGGAGGGTTGCGACGGCGTGGGGCGCCGGCACCGCGAAACGCGCGGTGAAGAGGCCGTGCAGCTCCTCCCAGGAAGCGACTGAAGACTCTTGTAAAATAAGGAGCCAGGCACGCGAAGCGCCCGCGAGGGCCAAGGGAAGCCATGTTGCCATGACCTTGTCGTCACTGCCGGCTGCCAGCACAGCCCCCTCGTGTGCCGGAGGAAACCTGTCGGGTCCGTCACACTGTCGTATCGGGGCGGCAGCTCCGACCTAAACTTGGGTGGCCAATGCACCTGCCGCAGGACGGGGGTGAAAGCTCGGAGGCCCACGGCTCCCCCGTAAGCACGCGTCGGTCCGGTCAATGGAGCAGTGCTCGCCATTAGAGCCGAACAACGGAACACAGCGGATAGGGCGACAGATCTTTGATGCACCCCTACCTAGAATGCCAAATGTCAGATTTCGGGCTCCGCAGACCCTGGATAGATTTGAACTCTGGGGTGCGTGCGAAGAACTCAACCTCCCCAGTCTGCCTACTCGCCAATCTCATGGCCTAGCTCGATGAACAGGAAGGAAATGGGACATGGCAGTTTACCCAAGTTCGGGCCAACTTGCGGTGTAAAACCCTACTCCTGCTTTGTGGTGGATTTGCCTCGAGGGGCTGAGGATGAACTAGTACAGTGGGAGAACAACCTCGGGAGGAGGTGCGTTCTTGTGCCCGAGTGAGCTGGTGAGTGTGAGGATGGAATGGATCCGATCCTGCCCTACGGTGGTGGCTAGGCCATATTTATAGTGGCCTTGGTCCCCTTCCCAAATGAAGGCGGGAAGGGATCCCACAATGGCCAAATTCAAAGGGAGACAACTAGTACATCTTATCCTGACAAAAGTAGTCTTCGCCTGCAAAGCCTCTGGTCGTGATGTCGTGGTGGTCTCAGTGATGACCTCCGTCCTGCCATCCTGGCGATCTTGGTCTTGCAGCACGGGAATGGAAACCTTTGGCTGATTCCTCGGGACTCCGCGCATGCGCTTGCCTCCTTGGCTCCAAAGTGGAAACTGTTGTTATGCGCCCGCTGGCGCCCGCCTGCCCTTGGTCGTCATGGCTCACGTCATCTGAACCTCACGAGGTGAGGCTTACATAGAAATCTCTGCTCCTCAGGAGCCAGCCTGAGGAGGCCGCTCCTGCTGGAGGTGTTGGTGTCGTCCGCCTCACGAGGCTTGGCCCCTCGCGAGGGTCTCGAGTTGTTGATGCTGAAGGTGGGCCATACCAGGCCGTTGATGGAGCCACGCTGTGGGCCGCAAGCAGGCAGGTCTGGGTACCCCCGTTCCTAGAACGCCGACGATCATAACTAAACATTCTGATATATAAGATCTTGATATAATCCCGCAACATTGATAGGCTATCCATGGACGAACTTTTCATTGAGCATATAACATAATATTAGTACCCAAAGTGTACTCCGAGATGATAAAAAACTTATGCGCACAAATGAAAAATGCAGCTTATGATTACAAATGTGTAGATGATAATATATGATACCTGAAAAAGTGAGGAGCCAAACACCAACTTCTTGTGATCATTAAATAGATCATGAATTACACCCAAGGTCTCCAGTTTGGGCGTAGAGACAACAGTTATTTTCCAAGGTTTATAACAATAATGAAGAAGCAACCTTTGAAGTGAAAGGGCATATTCGATGATGAGCTGCTGTCATTCAAAACAAATTCCAATGCTTTTAAGGTGAGGCGACTTTATTTGGAGACAACTGATAGGGATTTCTACTCCCAAAACAATCAGCAAGTGCTCAAGGGCAGTGCAACTGGAGTGGATGATGTTGTGCAGTGAGGCCTCCGACAGATAAACCAACACAAGCAGAAGTTTTTTTAGAAGTGGGAGTCGAAGCATTTGTACCAGATCGTCTGGTAGATGGCACTGGGCAAAGGTGGATGTGTGTAGAGAGGAGGAAAAGCACGAGATCAACAATGGTGGTGTGGGCACAAATTCTTGGTGTTCGGTTTGTGGTATGATACTTTCGTGGTAATGGTATAACTCAAACTGCTGGAGTTTTTTGAATTCCGGGGATGTCAGCCAAGCATCCACCGTGCCGGGTATGGACATCAGGTAGCATGTCGGGATGCAGAGGCATTGAACGAGGCCCTGCTGGTGAGAGGAGACGATGGCTCTGAGGAGATAAAATTCAGGAAGGACAGATATCTGATGACAGTTGAGATTGAGGGGCGCGGTGCGCCATAGAGGGCGCCACCGAGTTGAGAGGACTTGTGTGCGGCAGCAATCCTTGGTGGGGAGAAGCGAGATGATCTCCTCAAGGATGTCATCCGGGAGATTGCTGATGCGATCCACTAGAGATTCTACCGGTTCCTCAGATCCGGGGGGGCTCACCGCTTCTCCCCGCGTTGCTGGGTGC
The DNA here is from genome assembly GCA_021605205.1 of Aegilops longissima. Classification (NCBI taxonomy): domain Eukaryota; kingdom Viridiplantae; phylum Streptophyta; class Magnoliopsida; order Poales; family Poaceae; genus Aegilops; species Aegilops longissima. The sequence continues at coordinate 51,091 of JAHIAM010006357.1, read as the reverse complement.
GGGATCTACAACCGGCATGGCCGCTGGCAGGAGCCTCATCTTCTTGGCGCTGGGGCCAGCCGACTCCATTTTCCTTGCAGGTGTCGTGCCGAGCTCACGGGTTTTAGCAGAGTAGCTAGAGACAAGCCTAGTGGCAGTGCGAGTGGGGAAGAAGGAGGGCTGGGGTTTTCTCTAGGAGTGGAAGAAGAGGCGCAGGCATTTTCTGTACGAGTGAGGAAGAAGGTGAGCGGGGGTTTTCTGTACGAGTAAGGAAGATGGGGAGCGGGGGGAATTGGGGAGCGATGGAAGCGGGAGAGTCTAGTGAGCTGCAGTATAAGTGGAAGTGTGGAGGAAGGAGGTTTTTTTGGGATCGCCCCCTCTTCAAGAAATATGGGCTTCTCCTCGCAAAAAAACAAAAAAAATGGGCTTTAAGATGGATAGGCTTTTGTATCGGCCCAGTCGGCTGCCCATGTTTCGTACTGGATGGCCTTAACACTAGAGGCAGCCCATTAGAGACACTCTCCAGCTCTCCAGCTTATTGCCCATTCGAAAGAAAATAAGAGACGCCTCCAGCTTAATTATGGCTCCTCATCGGTAACATTTTTCAACTTGAAAAAAAGTTATAGCTCCTTTTCGGGCCGACTTGGCATCCACCAAATTAGAGGATGGTGTACTGCATGCAGACACTCACACTGGTCGTAGCGCGGAAAAATGAGGGTTCAAATAACATGCCCACAATATACATAGATTAACAGGGATTGTGGGGGATTAAATCATGTACAAGCCAAATTCCCCTCCATTCCTCTCCAAACCCCTTGAGAGGAGGTTGAACCGAACAAGGCCTAAGACTAACCACAGTGGGAGTAACTTAATTCCATTCGGTATCATAATATGATACTCAACCCTCTCTTTCTTCATTTAATTCTATGCCACCTCATCAAATTTGCCTACTAGTTGGCATGCATGATACTACTTATGATACTCCCATTCATGGGATACAATCGACGGTGGCCTCCCGTGTTCCACTTCTCCTCGATGATGGCGACGGGCGGAGACGTGTTGGCCGTCACCTTGTCGACATCCGCGTAGCCGCGTCACCTCGTGGACATCCGCGATGGCTTCTTTCTCTGCTTGCATGTTGCGGCTACTGCTGCGTCGGCGGATGGCGCGATCGCGGAACCTTTGGGCGTTATGCAGACGCGGGCGGTGTCGAGGGCAGCGACGACGCTCGTGCCGCCGTGCTCCCCAACAATTCGGCGTGGAGAAAGTCGGCACGCTTCCTCGAGCTGTATTGGAGCGGCAAGCTACGGAACCACGTGCTAGCTTAGTGCGGCAACTGCCTCCGACGGGCTAGGCGAGGTAGGTGTTGCAGCGAGCTGCCTTGCTCGTAACTGCCGGGCTCGGCGGGCCTGAAGGAAATATGCCCTAGACACAATAATAAATTTGTTATTTATATTTCCTTATATCATGATAAATGTTTATTATTCATGCTAGAATTGTATTAACCGGAAACTTGATACATGTGTGAATACATAGACAAACAGAGTGTCCCTAGTATACCTCTACTTGACTAGCTCATTAATCAAAGATGGTTAAGTCTCCTAGCCATATACATGTGTTGTCATTTGATGAATGGGATCACATCATTAGAGAATGATGTGATGGGCAAGACCCATCCGTTAGCTTAGCACAGATGACCGTTCAGTTTTATTGCTAATGCTTTCATCATGACTTATACATGTTCCTCTGACTATGAGATTATTCAACTTCTGAATACCGGAGGAACACCTTGTGTGCTATTAAACGTCACAACGTTACTGGGTTATTATAAAGATGATCTACAGGTGTCTCCGATGGTGTTTGTTGAGTTGGCAAAGATCGAGATTAGGATTTGTCACTCCGTGTATCGGAGAGGTATCTCTAGGCCCTCTCGGTAATGCTCATCGCTATAAGCCTTGCAAGCAATGTGACTAATGAGTTAGTTACGGGATGATGCATTACGGAGCGAGCAAAGATACTTGCCGGTAACAAGATTGAACTAGTTATGATGATACCACAATCGTATCTCGGGCAAGTAGCATACCGATGACAAAGGGAACAACATATGTTGTTATGCGGTTTGATCGATAAAGATCTTCCAAGAATATGTAGGAGCCAATATGAGCATCCAGGTTCTGCTATTGGTTATTGACCGGAGATGTGTCTCGGTCATGTCTACATAGTTCCCGGACCCATAGGGTCCGCACGCTTAACGTTTGATGACAATTTGTATTATGAGTTATGTGATTTGATGTACCAAAGTTTGTTCGGAGTCCCGGATAAGATCACGGACATGACGAGGAGTCTCGAAATGGTTGAGACATAAAGATTCATGTATTGGAAGGTTGAATTCGGACACCGGAATGGTTCTGGTCGTTTCGGATGAGTTTGAATGCAGGGGTTCTGAGAACCCCCGGAAGTTCATGGGCCTTAGTGGAAAGGAGAGGAGGGCCACAGGAGGCCAACCCCCCCATGGCCAGTCCGAATTGGACTAGGGAGGCGGCCTTCTCTTTCCTTCTCCCGTCTTCCTCCTTCCCTCCTTCTCCCTCTCTTGGATGGAAGGGGACTCCAACTAGGATTGGGAATCCTAGTTGGACTCCCCATGGCGCGTGCCCCATCTAGGCCGGCCTCCTCCTCCTCCCCTTTTATATACATGGGAGGGGGCACCCCAAAGGACACACAAGTTTCTCTTAGCCGTGTGTGGTGCCCCCTCCACAGTTATACACCTCGGTCATATCGTCATAGTGCTTAGGTGAAGCCCTGCGCCGGTAACTTCATCATCAGCGTCGCCACACCGTCGTGCTGACGGAACTCTCCCTCGGCCTCAACTAGATCAAGAGCTCGAGGGACGTCACCGAGCTGAATGTGTGCTGATCACGAAGGTGTCATACGTTCATTACTTGGATCGGTTGGATCGCGAACACGTTCGACTACATCAACCGCATTACTAGACGCTTCCGCTTTCGGTCTACGAGGGTACGTGGACACACTCTCCCGGCTCGTTGCTATGCTACTCCTAGATAGATCTTGCGTGATCATAGGAATTTTTTTTTGAAATGCTACATCCCCCAACAGTGGCATCCGAGCTAGGTCTATGCGTAGATGTTATATAAAAGAGTAGAACACAATGAGTTGTGGGTGATAATAGTCATACTTCTTAACGGTAACATCTTACTTTGATTCGGTGGCATTGTTGGATGAAGCGGCCCAGACCGACATTACATGACCGCGTTCATGAGACTGGTTCTACCGACGTGCTTCGCACACAGGTGGCTAGTGGGTGTTTGTTTTTCCAACTTTAGTTGAAGCGTGTTTGACTACGCCCGGTCCTTGTTGAAGGTTAAAACATCACACTTGACGAAAAATCATTGTGGTTTTGATGCGTAGGTAAGAAGGGTTCTTGCTAGAAGCTCATAGCGGCCACTTAAAACTTGCAACAACAAAGTAGAGGACATGTAACTTGTTTTTGCAGGGCTTGCTGTGATGTGATATGGTCAAGATGTGATGATATATAAATTGTTGTATGAGATGATCATGTTTTGTAACAGATTATCGACAATGGCGGCGAGAGCCATATGGTTGTCGCTTTATTGTATGAAATGCAATCGCCATGTAATTGCTTTACTTTATCACTAAGCGCTAGCGATAGTCATAGAAGCAATAGTTGGCGAGGCGACAACGATGCTTCGATGGAGATCAAGGTGTCAAGCGGTGGCGATGGTGATCATGGCGGTGCTTTGGAGATGGAGATCAAAGGCACAAGATGATGATGGCCATATCATATCACTTATTTTGATTGCATGTGATGTTTATCCTTTATGCATCTTATTTTGCTTAATACGGCAGTAGCATTATAAGATGATCTCTCACTAAATTTCAAGGTATAAGTGTTCTCCACGAGTATGCACCGTTACTACAGTTAAATCGTGCGAGACACCACGTGATGATCGGGTGTGATAAGCTCTCGTTCACATACAACGGGTGCAAGCCAGTTTTGCACACGCAGAATACTCGGCTTAAACTTGACGAGCCTAGCATATCAGATATGGGGCCCGGAACACTTTGAGACCGAAGGTCGGCGTGAATCACATAGTAGATATGATCAACATAGTGATGTTCACCATTGAAAACTACTCCATCTCACGTGATAATCGGACATGGTTTAGTTGATTTGGATCACATGAACATTTAGATGACTAGAGGGATGTCTATCTAAGTGGGAGTTCTTAAGTAATATGATTAATTGAACTTTAATTTATCATGAACTTAGTACCTGATAGTATTTTGCATGTCTATGTTGTTGTAGATAAATGGCACGTACTCTTTGTTCCTTTGAATTTTAATGCGTTCCTAGAAAGCTAAATTGAAAGATGAAGGTAGCAACTACACGGACTGGGTCCGTAACTTGAGGATTATCCTCATTGCTGCACAGAAGAATTATGTCCTGGAAGCACCGCTGGGAGCCAAACCCGCTACAGGAGCAACTATGGACGTTATGAACGTCTGGTAGAGCAAAGCTGATGACTACTTGCTAGTTCAGTGTGCCATGCTTTACAGCTTAGAACCGGGACTTCAACGTCGTTTTGAACATCATGGAGCATATGAGATGTTCCAGGAGTTGAAGTTAATATTTCAAGCAAATGCCCGGATTAAGAGATATGAAGTCTCCAATAAGTCCTACAGCTGCAAAATGGAGGAGAATAGTTCTCTCAGTGAACATATACTCAGAATGTCGGGGTGCCACAATCACTTGACTCAACTGGGAGTTAATCTTCGTGTTGATAGTGTCATTGACAGAGTTCTTCAATCACTGCCACCAAGCTACAAAAGCTTCATGATGAACTATAATATGCAAGGGATGGATAAGACAATTCCCGAGCTCTTCACGATGCTAAAGGCTGCGGAGGTAGAAATCAAGAAGGAGCATCAAGTGTTGATGGTTAACAAGACCACTAATTTCAAGAAAAAAGGCAAAGGGAAGAAGGGGAATTTCAAGAAGAATGGCAAACAAGTTGTTGCTCAAGTGAAGAAACCCAAGTCTGGACCTAAGCCTGAGACTGAGTGCTTCTACTGCAAAGGGACTGGTCACTGGAAGTGGAACTGCCCCAAGTATTTGGCGGATAAGAAGGATGGCAAAGTGAAAGGTATATTTGATATACATGTTATTGATGTGTACCTTACTAATGCTCGTAGTAGCACCTGGGTATTTGATACTGGTTCTGTTGCTCATATTTGCAACTCGAAACTGGGGCTACAGATTAAGCAAAGATTGGCTAAGGATTAGGTGACGATGCACGTGGGAAATGGTTCCAAAGTCGATGTGATCGCCGTCGGCACGCTACCTCTACATCTACCTTCGGGATTAGTTTTAGACCCGAATAATTGTTATTTGGTGCCAGTGTTAAGCATGAACATTATATTTGGATCTTGTTTGATGCGAGACGGTTATTCATTTAAATCAGATAATAATGGTTGTGCTATTTATATGAGTAACATCTTTTATGGTCATGCACCCTTGATGAGTGGTCTATTTTTGTTGAATCTCGTTAGTAGTGATACACATATTCATAGTATTGAAGCCGAAAGATATAAGTTTAATAATGATAGTGCAACTTATTTGTGGCACTGCCATTTAGGTCATATTGGTGTAAAGCGCATGAAGAAACTCCATGCTGATGGGATTTTGGAATCACTTGATTATGAATCACTTGATGCTTGCGAACCATGCCTCATGGGCAAGATGACTAAGACTCTGTTCTCCGGAACAATGGAGCGAGCAATAGACTTGCTGGAAATAATACATACTCATATATGTGGTCCGATGAGTGTTGAAGCTCGCGGAGGGTATCGTTATTTTCTGACCTTCACAGATGATTTGAGCAGATATGGGTATATCTACTTGATGAAACATAAGTTGGAAACATTTGAAAAGTTCAAAAAAATTCAGAGTGAAGTAGAAAATCATCGTAACAAGAAAATAAAGTTTCTACGATCTGATCGTGGAGGTGAATATTTGAGTTACGAGTTTGGACTTCATTTGAAACAATGTGGAATAGTTTCACAACTTACGCCACCTGGAACACCACAGCGTAATGGTGTGTCCGAACATCGTAACTGAACTTTATTAGATATGGTGTGATCTATGATGTCTCTTACTGATTTACCGCTATCATTTTGGTGTTATGCTTTAGAGACGGCTACATTCATGTTAAATAGGGCACCATCTAAATCAGTTGAGACGACACCATATGAACTGTGGTTTGGCAAGAAACCCAAGTTGTCATTTCTTAAAGTTTGGGGCTACGATGCTTATGTGAAAAAGCTTCAACCTGATAAGCTCGAATACAAATCGGAGATATGTGTCTTCATAGGATACCCAAAGGAAACTATTGGGTACACCTTCTATCACAGATCCGAAGGCAAGATATTCGTTGCTAAGAATGGATCCTTTCTAGAGATGGAGATTCTCTCGAAAGAAGTGAGTGGGAGGAAAGTAGAACTTGATGAGGTAATTTTACCCGCTCCCTTATTGGAAAGTAGTTCATCACAGAAATCAGTTCCAGTGATCCTACACCAATTACTGAGGAAGCTAATGATAATGATCATGAAGCTTCTGATCAAGTTACTACTGAACCTCGTAGGTAAACCAGAGTAAGATCTGCACCAGAGTGGTACGGTAATCCTGCTCTAGAGGTCATGTTACTTGACCATGATGAACCTACGAACTATGAGGAAGCGATGATGAGCCCAGATTCTGCGAAATGGCTTGAGGCCATGAAATCTGAGATGGGATCCATGTATGAGAACAAAGTATGGACTTCGGTTGACTTGCCCGATGATCGGCAAGCAATAGAGAATAAATGGATCTTCAAGAAGAAGACTGACGCTGACGGTAATTGTCGGTGTCAAAACCGGTGGATCTCGGGTAGGGGGTCCCGAACTGTGCGTCTAGGCGGATGGTAACAGGAGACAAGGGACACGATGTTTTTACCCAGGTTCGGGCCCTCTCGGCGGAGGTAAAACCCTACTCTGCTTGATTAATATTGATGATATGGGTAGTACAAGAGTAGATCTACCACGAGATCGAGAGGCTAAACCCTAGAAGCTAGCCTATGGTATGATTGTTGTTAGTCCTCGGACTAAAACCCTCCGGTTTACATAGGCACCGAATAGGGTTAGGGTTACCTGAGTCGGTTACAATGGTAGGAGATCTACATATCCGTATCGCCAAGCTTGCCTTCCACGCCAAGGAAAGTCCCATCCGGACACGGGGCGAAGTCTTCAATCTTGTATCTTCATAGTCCAGAGTCGGCCAAGGTCATAGTCCGGCTATCCGGACACCCCTAATCCAGGACTCCTCGGTAGCCTGAACCAGGCTTCAATGGCGACGGGTTGGTGGCGCATATTGTCTTCGGCATTGCAAGGCGGGTTCCTCCCGAATACTTCATAGAAGATTTTGAACACAAGGATAGTGTCGGCTCTGCAAAATAAGTTCCACATACCACCGTAGAGAGAATAACATTTACACAAGTTCAATCTGGCGGCGTATTCATGCGTGACATCACCTGCAGCCAAGCCTTTATTGAATCGTTTTCACGGTCCCACCTCGGCGCGTTTAGCGGCGGTTTCCTTAGCACGTCTTGTCAAAGCGAGATCGTGTCCCTTATTCCGGGATTCTCATTAATCTGGCGTGGGTAACCCAACGCGCCATTGATTCTGGCGCTTGGGAGATAGCGAGTTTTATCGAGCGGTGGGGATGCATAGCTTTGTCCGTCCATACAAGCGGATAAGGATCCGCTTTTCACTACGCCTTCTTCCTCCTTTGCTTATCCATTTCCGCAAGACTCGAGCTCCAGCGCCCAAGTCCGCACATCCCACCTCAACCTTCTCCAACTATGTCGGGAGGCGGGAGGCAAGTGGATGGCCTCCTCCGTCACGGAGGGCACATCAAAAAGCTGCGGAAGGCGGATACTTGTCCGGCGACATCGCGCATAGGCTCCCCAGCGAGGGCAACTCATCCCACCCCAGGCCCCATGAGAGGTGGTGTTCCTCCCCACTTCCTCCAGCGGACTAGGGTTTCCACTTCACCCATTAAATGCAGGGGCTCATGTTCTACTCGACCTAGATTTCCACGATCGGCCCCAAATTTCATCCTCAACATCTCGGCGTTTATTGTCGTGTGCGAGGCCTTCCTCTGCATCCAGCCCCACTTTGGCTTATGGCTGAAGACCTTAAACGTCAAGCCAAAGGTAGTGGGCGGCCGCCAAGCAGAGTGCAGAGGTGCCATGGTGGGCAGGATGGCCAACGTCCTATGGCTCGAGGGCTCCTTTGTGGAGACCATAAAGGGGTGGCAATCGGGGTGGTTCTATATCACCGAGCAGCGCGACTCTCAATGGGCGGCGGACCCTAATTCGATCTGGCTTCCCCACGGCTCACCTCATGGAAAGAGGCGGGCCCGCGTGGGGTAATTCAGAAGAGCTGGCCGGACTCCAAACCTGCGTCCGAAACCTGGTGGACAAGAATCTCAAGCTTGTCAACGTAATCCAGGTGATGCTCATCCGCCGGATTCTCCCATGCCAGCAACAGGCCTTAAATTTGTGGGAGTTTGATCCGGCACAGCACCGAACCTTGAGCCGACTCTTCGACCCTACGTACGAAGATGCCTGGAAGGTGCTGTTCAAGGGCGCCGAAGCTCCCGCATCTGCGATGGAAGATCGCGGATTCAGCTCGTAACATCAAGCCAGCGAGGTAAGTTATTTTACCCTTTATGGGACTCTTTTTCAATAGATTTGACTCTATGCAGGATCTAAAACTCCCTCACCTTTGACAAGACTGGCTGAAGACGTTCGGACAGATCGACTATCCGCTCCTTGCGAAGACCAGCGGGCGCCCGATTAGCCAGGGCTGCTGGTTCCGGCGCCTCACGTGGTGCGGAAAAGAAAACCAAGAAAGAAGGCCATGGGAACTCGAAGGAGTTCGGCGCCGAAATGCTGTCCGACTCATCGTCCGATGGCGCTTGGCGGACTCCTCCCGCAAAGGCGAGGAGGAGGAAAAATAGGCTTCTCCCGGTGAAGAGAGAGAAAAGGAAGGCCGCCCCAACCGGGGAGGCGAAGAATCAAGAAGGAAGGACCCTTCCTCCGGACTACACCGCCAATGCCGGCGAAGCGAAGAGGGTGGGCTCAAGGACCAAGCCCTGGCGAAGTCGTAAGTGTCCGGACACCAGAATAACTCATGGCGTTCCATTTGTCGCACAGTATCTTATAATGCCGGATGTAACCATGCATCCCGCCCAAGGATGGGCTCGACGATTAGTCAGCGGCTCCTGGATTCGTCGGAGGTGAATAGCACCTCACTTCCGACTGCCTCGTCTCCTCCGCCCGCGGATGGCGCCGGGTGGAGTCCCAAAGGGCCCAGCCGGAGGAGGTGGCTATGGAGGCGCCGCAAGGCGACCTCCGGAATCGGGCTCAAAGGGATAAAACCCGAAGGGCTTCAAGTCGACCTGCGCTGGACTCCGTCTTGGAACCTTGATGGTTCCGAGTCCGACAAGCGACCCCTCCGTAAGAAGGGCAAGACTGCGGCGCGGTGACCTCCGTCAACGGAAGCACGGATGATTTGATGGAGGCTCTTAACAGCGCTTCCATCAGCGAGGAGCACCACCTTTGTTATGAGTGCGGTGATCGAGAAAGTTCGATCCGCCAAGGCGGGCTAAGCTGAAACATGTGCCAGACCTTCTAACAGGCTTTGAGGTATGTATTTAAGATATGTAAAAATATTACCGCATAGGCGGTAGCCCGATGCTCGGTTTGGTGTTGAAAAGAAAAACCAGGCGAGGATCTAAAAGATATCTGTAGGAGTCTTACATAAGTATGTCAATATGGGAATGCAGGCTGCGCTGCTGACCTCTGCCGCACTGACTGCGGAGGTTGGTGCATTGAAGCAGAGCCTCGAGCAGTCCGAGAACGAGCTCGGACTTGCCAAAAAGCAGCTCGAGGACAAGGAAGGTAAGTAATACCTTATGGGAGTATTTAAAAGATGTGTTTGCAAAAAATAACAGGAATAACGTGAATATTGCAGGGGCCACGAACGAGGTGGCGACCATGAAGGAGGCGGTGTCCAAGGCCGAAAGCAATGCGGCCGCGGAGCGCACCGAGCGAGAAAAGCAGGAGGTGCTGGTGGCGGAGGTGCGGCAAGAGCTCCAGGCTCTCGTGAAAAAACACGAGAGTTTGGAGCGTGACTTAAAGACTCGAGAGTCCGAGCTCGCCACGGCCCTTGAGAGCGCCAAGCCCGCTAAAGCCGAAGCCCAAAAAGCCCTCCAGGAGATTGAGGCGATGAAGAAGATAGCGGCGGGTAAGGCATTCTAAATGCAAAGCAAGCATGTGAAAGTGAATTATCTGTTACTTACCCGAATCCGAAGCTCTCCAGGAGCATTCGCAGATCTGCCCCGCAGTGTGGCTGATGGTGCCGCATTCTACCGAGCCAAGGAGGGGAGCTCGACGGAGAAGGTGTTCTGGTCTCAGTATGCTGAGGCCGGACACCCGGTGCCCTTAAGCAACCAGTTGAAGCAGCTGGTCGAGCTCCATAAGGTGGCTGAACAGGGCATGAAGGGCCTCATAGTTCGGCTGTGGCCTAATGAAGCCATGCCTGGGAGCTACTTCGGGCTGGTGAGGCGGCTGGTAGATGCCTGTCCATGGGTTGAAGTCATCAAGTGCTCCGTCTGCATCGAAGGTGCCCGTAGGGCCCTTGCCCTTGCTAAGGTGCACTGGGGCAAGATGGACGCTGAGAAGCTTGTGAAGGACGGACCACCACGGAAGAAGGAGCATCGCAAGCCTGAAATGTATTATGAAGGCGTCCTGAAGGGTGCTTGCCTTATAGCGGATGAATGCTCCAAAGATATAATTTTTGCGTAGACTCGCATTTGTTATCCTGTATGCTGAAAACTTGTTCATATGCGCTAAGCAACACTTTTGAATTTAAAATATTACCTTATGTGCGGCCGTGTATTAAATTTGAGAGATGGCGAGTCGTCGGCTTCAGCCCCCATGCCACGAGTGCTGAGGTGTTTGAGATGAACTTGAGCGCTCTTGTTCCCATTGTTGGGTCCTTCGAGGGAGGCGCTCAACGCAACGAACAAGGCAACCAGACTATAATGCTTGAACACTCTCACTTAGCCATAGAATTCTATAATTTTAAATTTCGGCGAAGCCCCTGGTATTCGGAAGACCGAGTTCGGGGCGCTATCCATGCCTAGGCCGGACAATGCCGACTCCTCGCTCTAAGTGGCATAAGTCTTTAGGGACTCGAAAACCACTCGAAGAGCGATCGGCTCTCGCCCTATCATGACGATCAGTTTTAGCTTTCTCCAGTGAGGTGCTTAACCCAGCTTAACCGGGGCACAATCGTAGTGGTTCTCCCAGCGCTACCTTAGCCGATATAGCGGGCGTAAGGTACCAAAACATGGGGCAGGCAAACCCAACTATTGACCCACGACATGATTCGGAGCCGATTCATATAATGCTATAAGTTCGGGGTGCCGCACTTGTGAAAGTGTTCGGACTTATCACACCATGTTATGGGGTACTTAAGCCCCTGGTGTATTGCCCGTACCAAAGTGTACGGTTGCACAATGTCATAAATGAACATATATATAGAAAAAAGGGAATTCAATAATAGGCAGAAGCTATATATTGTTTATGCAAAAGGACTGCGATAAGAGCGAGCGATACAAATAGTGTGATAAGCAAGGGGCGGGACTTCTTAACATGTCTCCCTCGAGGGTAAGCAGCGGGATGGTGTGTAAAACAGATATATTGCTCGTAATAGAGACCACTGGACACTCGGCGTAGCTTTACGCTTCCTGGCTGTTGCATCGTGTGTTCGGTGATTCTAATGCGGACGAGCTTCGTGAGAGCGGAGTCCTGAAAGTAAAAAGAAATAAAAAAGAAATGACACAATCGGGGCCCACAGTGCGGTTGAGCGCGTACGGGCATGCCGTGGTCGTGCCCTTCCCTATGCCCATGCTATTTCGGGCGTAATTATATGCAGCGTAATACTGGTTCGCAATTTCGCGAGGGCTGGGGCTTGGGCGCGTTGCTATACCTGCTCGGAATGTGCGGCGGTCTTGTTGTAGGTTACTCGGGCGTGCTTGCGGTGTCCGAGCGTTTAATAGCGGACTCGAGAATTGCCTTAAGAGGCTGCTTTGTACTTCCGCTGCGAGGGCGCCGTATGCTCCTCCGTCCGGAGAAGCGTTCGGTGTTTCCATTGACCGTAGTGACTCCTCGAGGACTGGCATCTTGAGCTTGAGATATCGTGGTCGCGGCACCGCATTGAACTTTGCAAATGCGGTTCGTCCGAGCAGTGCATGATAGCCGCTGCGGAACGGAACTATGTCGAAGATTAACTCCTCGCTCCGGAAGTTATCCGGGGATCCGAAGACCACTTCAAGTGTAACTGAGCCTGTACAGTTGGCCTCTACACCTGGTATGACGCCTTTGAAGGTTGTCTTCGTGGGTTTAATCCTTGATGGGTCTATGCCCATTTTGCGCACAGTATCCTGATAAAGCAGGTTCAGGCTGTTGCCGCCGTCCATTAGGACTCTAGTGAGGTGAAATCCGTCAATGATTGGGTCTAGAACCAATGCGGCGAATCTGCCATGGCGTATGCTAGTGGGGTGGTCCCTTCGATCAAAAGTGATCGGGCAGGAAGACCACGGGTTGAACTTTGGGGCGACTGGCTCCATCGCATATACGTCCCTTAGCGTACACTTCCGCTCCCTTTTGGGTATGTGGGTTGCGTATATCATGTTCATCGTCCGCACTTGCGGGGGGAAGCCCTTCTGTCCTCTATTGTTCGGCGGCCGGGGCACCTCCTCGTCATCGCTATGCAGCCCCTTGTCATTGTTTTTGGCATTTAACTTGCCTGCCTGCTTGAACACCCAACAATCCCTGTTGGTGTGATTGGCTAACTTTTGAAGTGCCATGTATCCGCACGAGCGATCGAGTATTCGGTCCAAATTGGACGGGCCCGGAGTATTTCTTTTAAATGGCTTTTTCCACTGACCGGGTTTTGAGCCTCTGAATCCGGCATTGACTGCCATATCCTCAGCATTATCGCCGTTAATGCGGCGCTTGTGCTTGTTGCGACGTGACCTGCCACTGCTGTCCTTGGTATCCGAAGTACCAGTGCTCTTGGTCATGTTGTTACTACGAGCTAGCCAGCTGTCCTCTCCCGCGCAAAAGTGGGTCATGTGTGTTGTGAGGGCTGCCATGGATTTTGGCTTTTCCTGTCCTAGGTGTCGGGCAAGCCACTCGTCGTGGATGTTGTGTTTGAAGGCTGCAAGGGCCTCGGCATCCGGACAATCGACGATTTGATTTTTCTTGGTTAGGAACCGTGTCGAGAATTGTCCGGCGATTCCTCAGCTCTTGAATTATGTGGCTTAGGTCATCGGCGTCTGGTGGTCACACATATGTGCCACAGAAATTGTCGAGGAATGCGGCTTCCAGGTCTTCCCAACAACCAATTGACTCTGCTGGCAAGCTGTTAAGACAATGTCGGGCTGGTCCTTTAAGCTTGAGTGGGAGGTATTTGATGGCGTGTAGATCATCACCGCGGGCCATGTGGATGTGAAGGAGATAGTCCTTGATCCAAACCGCAGGATCTGTTGTGCCATCGTATGATTCAATGTTTACGGTTTTGAAACCCTTAGGGATTTGATGATCCATCACTTCATCTGTGAAGCATAGTGGGTGTGCGGCGCCTCTGTATTGGGCTATATCACGACGTAGCTCAAATGAGCTTTGTCTATTGTGTTCGGCCCGGCCGGAGTTGCCATATCCGGTGTGACGGTTATCGTCACGTGTTGTGGGGCGCCCACGCGATCCACTGATCGATCTTGTCTTCCTTGCCTTGTCCTCCAATATATCTCGCAGGTCTGGTGCATTTCCCCGTGCCTCTGTATTTTTTGAGCGGCGATGGGGTGCGGCTTGAATTGAGGGCCAAGAGGCCTCTCTGTCGCGGCCACGAGGTGGCCGGTCAGACGTATCATCCACCGGTGATGTAGGTTTAGGTGCTTCCTCCTCTAATCGGGGTAGCAGCCTGCGTCTTGGGTAGCTCTTGGAGGGGCGCTCGAGTTCGTACTCTTGACGCAAGGACTTGATCCATCTGTCGGCTAGCAAATCTTGGTCAGCTCTAAGCTGTTGCTGCTTTTTCTTGAGGCTGCTTGCCATGGCCATGAGCCCGCGTTTGAAACGCTCTTGTTTGACGGGATCCTCGGGCACGACGAATTCATCATCGTCGAGGTTTGCCTCATCTTCGGAGGAAGGCATGTAATTATTGTCCTCTACCTCTTTTCTACCGCTCTCTCATGAGGGCTGGCTTCTCCATCCTCCTGCGCTGAATCTTCTTTGGAGGGGTTGTCTTCAACCTTGTCCGGGTGTTATTATCACCGTGCGGAATCACCATTTTCTTTGTGGCAGGATTTAGGCGGCGCCACGGCGCCGACGCTAGGCTGTTTCTTGGAGGGTCATCCTCCTTTGTTCCATCGCCATTCCATCTTTTGGGATGTCCACCATGTATATGTCATATGGCGAGGTGGCCTTCGATGCCACTGTGGGCGCTGGTTCTTAATCGCCTCGCATTGTCGTCCATACCGTCGATGTCTTGGTCGAAGTCGAACATGTCGGTTAAATCATCGGCAGTGGCTACAAAGTGGGTGGTGGGTGGGCTTTGATTTTCTTCATCGTCCGCATCCCAACCTTCGACCATAATCCGGCCAGGGGCTCTCTTGATAAAGAGAGACTTTAGTAATTCAGAATGTCGCCAAAGGCGAGTGCTAAAAGATGTCATGGCGGTGAATTCCATGATCGGCGCCCAATCGGATTCGATTGGCGAAGCGCGAAGGCTCGAGTCGGAGAGAGTCCGGCGCCTTGAGTCCGAAGCGCAAAGGGCGGGGTAGGTGTGCGGCTCAATCGCCGTAGAGATCGCAGCCCAGCGGTGTCCAGCCACCCGTCCTCGATTAGCGCGATCGGCTCGAGCTAAAGGTCGGGCGGACTCGTGCGGCCTCCAGGACACTATCCGGCGGCAAAGATAGATCATGCCCCTCGTGACAGTGCGGCGCGCTTGGCTGTGGCTCGATCCGTCGAAGATCAAGTCTCCGCGGATGTCGGCCGTGTAGTTCAAACTTGCAAATCTGACTGATGGCGGGCGTAGCTTTCAATCTGCTCCGGATGGCCAGCGAATTGGCCCGCGATGCAAAGCCGCCGAATCTGAAGATCTGTCCGGGGAAAGGTCTCACCACAGGCGCATCGTTGTTGATGATTGGAGGAGCCATCGGGCCTAAAGATGACGACACAGAGGAACTCTCAATGAAAGCACCAATGTCGGTGTCAAAACCGGCAGATCTCGGGTAGGGGGTCCCGAACTGTGCGTCTAGGCGGATGGTAACAGGAGACAAGGGACACGATGTTTTTACCCAGGTTCGGGCCCTCTCGGCGGAGGTAAAACCCTACTCCTGCTTGATTAATATTGATGATATGGGTAGTACAAGAGTAGATCTACCACGAGATCAGAGAGGCTAAACCCTAGAAGCTAGCCTATGGTATGACTATTGTTTGTCCTACGGACTAAAACCCTCCGGTTTATATAGGCACCGAATAGGGTTAGGGTTACACAGAGTCGGTTACAATGGTAGGAGATCTACATATCCGTATCGCCAAGCTTGCCTTCCACGCCAAGGAAAGTCCCATTCGGACACGGGACGAAGTCTTCAATCTTGTATCATCATAGTCCAGAAGTCCGGCCAAAGGTCATAGTCCGGCTATCCGGACACCCCCTAATCCAGGACTCCCTTAGTAATGTTACTGTCTCCAAAACTCGACTTGTTGCAAAAGGTTTTTCACAAGTTCAAGGAGTTGACTACGATGAGACCTTCTCACCCGTAGCGATGCTTAAGTCTGTCCGTATCATGTTAGCAATTGCCGCATTTTATGATTGTGAAATTTGGCAAATGGATGTCAAAACTGCATTCCTTAATGGATATCTTAAAGAAGAGTTGTATATGATGCAACCAGAAGGTTTTGTCGATCCAAAAGGTGCTAACAAAGTGTGCAAGCTCCAGCGATCCATTTATGGATTGGTGCAAGCCTCTCGGAGTTGTAATATACGCTTTGATAGTGTGATCAAAGCATATGGTTTTATACAAACTTTTGGAGAAGCATGTATTTACAAGAAAGTGAGTGGGAGCTCTATAGCATTTATGATATTATATGTAGATGACATATTGTTGATCGGAAATGATACTGAATTTCTAGATAGCATAAAAGGATACTTGAATAAGAATTTTTCAATGAAAGACCTCAGTGAAGATGCTTATATATAGGGCATCAAGATCTATACAGATAGATTAGCACGCTTAATTGGACTTTCACAAAGCACATACCTTGATAAATTTTTGAAGAAGTTCAAAATGGATCAAGCAAAGAAAGCGTTCTTGCCTGTGTTACAAGGTGTGAAGTTGAGTCAGACTCAATGCCCAACCACTGCAGAAGATAGAGAGAAAATGAAAGTCATTCCCTGTGCTTCAACCATAGGTTCTATCATGTATGCAATGCTGTGTACTAGACCTGATGTGTGCCTTGCTATTAGTTTAGCATGGAGGTACCAAAGTAATCCAGGAGTGACAGCGGTCAAGAACATCCTGAAATACCTGAAAAGGACAAAGGATATGTTTCTCGTTTATGGAGGTGACAAAGAGCTCGCCGTAAACGGTTACGTTGATGCAAGCTCTGACACTGATCCGAATGACTCTAAGTCACAAACCGGATACGTATTTATATTGAATGCTGGGGCTGTCAGTTGGTGCCGTTCCAAGCAGAGCGTCGCGGCGGTATCTACATGTGAAGTGGAGTACATAGTTGCTTCAAAAGCAGCAAATGAAGGAGTCTGGATGAAGGAGTTCATATCTGATCTAGGTGTCATACCTAGTGCATTGGGTTCAATGAAAATCTTTTGTGACAATACTGGTGCAATTGCCTTGGCAAAGGAATCCAGATTTCACAAGAGAACCAAGCACATCAAGAGACGCTTCAATTCCATCCGCGATCAAGTCAAGGACGGAGACATAGAGATTTGCAAGATACATACGGATCTAAATGTTGCAGACCCATTGACTAAGCCTCTCTCACGAGGAAAACATGATCAGCACCAAGACTCCATGGGTGTTAGAATCATTACTATGTAATCTAGATTATTGACTCTAGTGCAAGTGGGAGACTGAAGGAAATATGCCCTAGAGGCAATAATAAATTTGTTATTTATATTTCCTTATATCATGATAAATGTTTATTATTCATGCTAGAAATGTATTAACCGGAAACTTGATAC
The DNA here is from genome assembly GCA_021605205.1 of Aegilops longissima. Taxonomy (NCBI): domain Eukaryota; kingdom Viridiplantae; phylum Streptophyta; class Magnoliopsida; order Poales; family Poaceae; genus Aegilops; species Aegilops longissima. The sequence goes on along the minus strand of JAHIAM010006357.1, from coordinate 33,697 downwards.
ATGTGTGAATACATAGACAAATAGAGTGTCCCTAGTATGCCTCTACTTGACTAGCTCGCTAATCAAAGATGGTTAAGTTTCCTAGACATAGACATGTGTTGTCATTTGATGAATGGGATCACATCACTAGAGAATGATGTGATGGAAAAGACCCATCCGTTAGCTTAGCACAAATGATCGTTTACTTTTATTGCTAATGCTTTCATCATGACTTATACATGTTCCGATGACTATGAGATTATGCAACTTCCGAATACCGGAGGAACACCTTGTGTGCTATCAAATGTCACAACGTAACTGGGTGATTATAAAGATGCTCTACAGGTGTTTCCGATGGTGTTTGTTGAGTCGGCATAGATCGAGATTAGGATTTGTCACTCCGTGTATCGGAGAGGTATCTCTGGGCCCTCTCGCCAATGCCCATCGCTATAATCCTTGCAAGAAATTTGACTAATGAGTTAGTTACGGGATGATGCATTATGGAACGAGTAAAGAGACTTGCCGGTAATGAGATTGAACTAGGTATGATGATACCACGATCGAATCTCGGGCAAGTAACATACCGATGACAAAGGGAACAACGTATGTTGTTATGCAGTTTGACCGATAAAGATCTTCGAAGAATATGTAGGAGCCAATATGAGCATCCAGGTTCTGCTATTGGTTATTGACCGGAGATGTGTCTCGGTCATGTCTACACAGTTCTTGAACCCGTAGCGTCCGCACGCTTAACATTCGATGACGATTTGTATTATGAGTTATGTGATTTGATGTACCGAAGTTTGTTCGGAGTCCCGGATAAGATCACGCACATGACAAGGAGTCTTGAAATGGTCGAGACATAAAAATTCATATATTGGAAGGTTGCATTCGGACACCGGAATGGTTCGGGTCGTTTCAGGTGAGTTTCAGAGTACCGGGGGTTACCGGACCCCCCCTGAAGTTCATGGGCCTTCATGGGCCTTAGTGGAAAGGAGAGGAGGGCCACAAGGGAGGCCCCCCCATGGCCAGTCCGAATTGGACTAGGGAGGGGGGCGGCGCCCCCTCTTTCCTTCTCCCCTCTTCCTCCTTCCCTCCTTCTCCCTCTCTTGGATGGAAGGGGACTCCAACTAGGATTGGGAATCCTAGTTGGACTCCCCATGGCGCGCGCCCCCTCTTGGCCGACCTCTCCTCCTCCTCCCCATTTATATACGTGGGAGGGGGGCACCCCAAAGGACACACAAGTTTCTCTTAGCCATGTGCGGTGCCCCCCTCCATAGTTACACACCTCGGTCATATCGTCATAGTGCTTAGGTGAAGCCCCGCGCCGGTAACTTCATCATCACCATCGCCACACCGTCGTGCTGACGCAACGCTCCCTCGGCCTCAACTAGATCAAGAGTTCGAGGGATGTCACCGAGCTGAACGTGTGCTGATCGTGGAGGTGTCGTATATTCTGTACTTGGATCGGTTGGATCGCGAAGACGTTCGACTACATCAACCGCGTTACTAAACGCTTCCGCTTTCGGTCTACGAGGGTATGTGGACACACTCTCCCCCCACGTTGCTATGCTTCTCCTAGATAGATCTTGCATGATCGTAGGAATTTTTTTGAAATACTACGTTCCCCAACAGGGCCACACAGACGGCTTTTATGCCGGAGAACTGCTCTTCCTACTCGTCGGATGCTGCCGAAAGAGTGGAAAAAATGGTGGATGGAGGAGGTTGGCCGGCGTCCTGCTCCTGAACGGACTTGTGTGGCCGGAGTGGGTTTCTCGCATTCCACGCGGGTTTAAATGTAGGTTTTTGAATGAGGCGAGGAGGCGGGTACAGCTTGGAGTGCAGTGGCGGCGCCACAGGCAGTCGCCCGCTTCAAATGGCGGGCCTTGATGAGAGGCAGCGTCCGGCCTGACCCCTTGAATGTGGACCTTGGCGGTGTACGTCACCTTGTGTCCAGATCTGAGATGCCACGTGTACCAGATGAATGACTCCAAGTTCGACCACCATGATGCTAGGTGCGAGCCGAGGAACACTGTTGGAGACAACCCCATAATTTTCCTATTCCTGCGTTTTAAGTTCCTACGAAGAGAGTAGTACTTGCTCTAAATGATGTCCGCTGCAAGAGCCGCCTATATTAATTAACCATGCTCTAAAAATGTGGACTAGCTTTGGCTATAGTGGTATACTATACTAGGTTAGTAGGTGACCTTGCGCTTGGCTCTTCGCCTCTTCCGGAAGTCGAACAATAATGATGGTACTACAGTAGTACTACTTCTGGCAATCTGACACCAAATGAACTGTTGCACGTCCACCGCTTGTAAGCAAAAGTTTCTCCTCATGCTGTGAGCCACCGCGCACACATTGGCGAGGGAGAAGGCGTAGTAAGCAAGCTTCTCGTCATTATGCGAGTTGATGGGACACATCAAAGTTATTTAGTACACTCTCCAAAAAAGGGTTGACCATGTTGTGGCTACCATCCCGTACCCCGTCGTTGAGTGTGTGCACTATTCACATGCCATCGAGGAGAAAAATATTGCGTAGTAGGTGCCATCGAAGTGCACGACGCACTTACGCATTGCTTATCTGATTATCTCCATTTTATTGCATGACACATGCACCTTGATGCTAGATGTCTCGCGTGTTGGCAAAAGAATGAACAAAGCTCACGTAAAAAAAAGAGTGGAAGAACATAGATTCCCGACGACCAATAAGGAGCAAGGAACCTCGCGGTGGAGCGTCTGCACTCATAATATTTTATCTTATTCAGTGATATAAAATCAACCAAATCTCTCCGCATCCATATACCATTCTATAGTGTGTGAATAACTTTGAATGTTACCTCCGTGGGACACCTAGTTATAGTATATCCAGCAGCCCTTATTGCATCTCGCTCCTCGTCCTTATAGCCTGCCGACTGTACCTTATATACACTTGCTCTTTGAGCAAAGGCTTCCCTAAGCACACATTAATTTCCTAGGCATGCTTCTTTCTACTCAATGTTGCGTGCACTTTGAGCATGTTGGCAACTTCACTGCTAGCTTGCTGGCTCATCTTGCAATTGACGCTAACAGATTGCAACACTCTTGCAAGGCCTAGAGGTTAATTTGAGAACAAGCAGTACCTCGAGGTTAATTTGACAGACATGCCTTATAGGTTGACAGAAGTCATATCACTTTTTTTGGAAAGATGTCGTGAAGTAACACGATAGACCTTTCAAGCCAATTAACATGTGTTCAAAAAACAAAAATTATCAAAAAGTAACGCGATAGACCTTCGATTAACATGTGTTCAAAAAACAAGTACTCCTACAAGACCCAGCGGTTAATTTGAGAACAAGTACCTCGAGGTTAATTTGATAGACATGCCTTATAGGTTGACAGAAGTCATATCACTTTTTTTGGAAAGATTTCGTGAAGTAACATGATAGACCTTCTTTCAAGCCAATTAACATGTGTTCAAAAAACAAAATTATCAAAAAGTAACGCGATAGACCTTCGATTAACATGTGTTCAAAAAACAAGTACTCTTGCAAGACCCAGAGGTTAATTTGAGAACAAGTACCTCAAGGTTAATTTGACAGACATTCCTTATAGGTTGACAATAGTCATATCACTTTTTGGAAAGATGTCGTGAAGTAACACGATAGATCTTCTTTCAAGCTAATTAACATGTGTTCAAAAACAAAAATTATCAAAAAGTAACGAGATAGACCTTTGATTAACATGTGTTCAAAAAACAAAAACAGAATCAAAAATTACAAGACAAAGACCTCGAGGTTCAACTGATAGGACGGAGCACTATATACATTTAAGCCAATTAAACGTTTATAGTAACCCATCCCATTAATTTAACATCGAGTCCACTTCCCATTCGGTCACCCATCTGATGACTACTCCATCCTCAGCATAGTTAACTTGGGAGTTCTATTGGATGAGCAATCGGTAGGGAAGTTGGCGCTTGCCAATATAGGAAGCCTCTTTGCATTGTGGGTAGTAACATAAGTGTGGTAACATGCAAATCTTCATTTATTAGGTTATAGACTCATATTGCACTGGGACATGTGATGTTACAGTAACTAGCTAAGTTACTCAAACTACCTCTCTCCTCATTAACTCATTTTCACAAAAGCAAATTTATTGAGTTCGACTCGATGTTACTGCTAAAGTTACTCCCACTGTGGCTAGTCTTATAGTATAACCGAAAGAGTACTTGCTCTTTGAGCAAAGGGCCTCCCTAAGCACGCATTAATTTCCTAGGCATGCTTCTTTCTACTCAATGTTGCGTGCACTTTGAGCATGTTGGCAACTCCACTGCTAGCTTGGTGGCTCATCTTGCAATTGACACCGACACATTGCAGCACTCCGGCAAGGCCCAGAGGTTAATTTGAGAAGAAGTACCTCGAGGTTAATTTGACAGACATGACTTATAAGTTGACAGAGGTCATATCACCATTTTTGGAAACATGTCGTAAAGTAACGCGATAGACCTTCTTTCAAGTCAACTAGCATGTGTTCAAAAAATAAAAATTATTAAAAAGTAACGCAATAGACCTTCCATTAACATGTGTTCAAAAAACAAAAAAGTCAAAAATTACAAAACGAAGACCTCGATATTAACTAGACGGATGGGTCGCTACAAAGGTTTATAATAAACCTTTGCAGTGACCCATCCCTCTAGTTAATATCGAGTCCACTTCCCATCTGGTCACCCATCTCATGACTACACCAGCCTCAGCACGGTTAACTTGGGAGTTCTGTTAGATGAGCTATCGGTAGGGAAGTTGGTCCTTGTTGATATAGGATGCCTCTTCGTATCCTTTTTGGCGTACCCGGATGACCGCCTGTTGCTGCCCAATAGCCAATGCCACGTCCCCTGCCAATGTAGAAGCTTCCCTCCCTCGTCTAGCTGGTTCGCGCATTTTCCCCTGTTTTTTGCCGCCTGCCCACCTATAGAACCGCTCGCGCTGGCCAATTCCTCTCCAAACACCTAGGGAGGCGGTTGAACCGAACAAGTCTAACTTTTTTCTAGTGGGTACATTGACGTGGCATCGAAAGGGTGTGATAGTTGACTCTGGCAAAATAATTGACTACCACATTGGCATACATGAGCATGGGGCCCACTTTTCAGAGTGCTGGACGGAGGAAGGAACGCAAGACAAAATGGAGCACGGAAGGGTGCAAATTGATTGGCTCACGTGTGATGACCACTGGAGCAATCCACTCAGATTGTACTAGTACGTTAAAAATTTCATGCAAACACGGCCGGTTATACTGTGAGTAGGTGACCGTGTGCTTGGCTCTTCGCCTCTTTCGAAAGTCGAACAATGATGATGGTACTACAATATAGATACTTCTGGCAATCTGACATCGAATGAACTGTTGCACGTCCACCGCCTGTATTAAGTGCACTATCATAAAGCAAAAGCTTCTCCTTGCCCTGCGAGCCACCTTGCATGCGTGAGCAAGGGAGAGGTCATACTAGTAGTAGTAAGCAGAGCTTCTCCTCGTTTGCAAGTAGACGGGACACATCAAAAGTAGTGCATTAGTCTCCAAAAAGGGTTGACCATGTCCATGGCTACCATCCCGTGCTCTGTCATTCAGTGTGTGCTTCTCGTCGTTCTGCGAGTTGACGGGACACATCAAAGTTAATACGTATTTAGTACTCTATCCAAAAAGGGCCGACCATGTCCATGGCTACCATCATGTGCTCCGTCATTGAGTACATGCACTATTCACGTGCATCGAGGAGGAAAAATATTGCATAGTACTAGGTGCCATTGTAGTGCACGACTCACTTACGCACTGCTTATCTCCATTTTCTTGCATGACACGTGCACCTTGATGCTAGATGTCCCACGTGTTGGCAAAAGGATGAACAAAGCTCACGTCAAAAAAGAGAGTGGAAGAACAATAGATTCCCGATGACCGAGAAGGAGCAAGGAACCTCGCGGTGGAGCGTCTACACTCATAATATTTTATATTATTCAGCGATATAAAATCGACCAATCATCTCCACAGTAGAACGGAAGAGTACGAAACACGGCAGCCCAGTGTAGTTACATCATACATGGCCAACCCACGCTATCACCATATATCTTGGCCTCCGGGCGACACCTAGCTCCAGTAATCCACCAGCCTGTATTGCTTCTCGCTCCTCGTCTCTCTCAAAGTGCGGCGGGCTGGCGTTTTTGCCATCTATTGAGGTCGGTTAACTCATCACATATTAGAGACGTGCCAAGAGCATTCTAAAAAAAAATTATTGTACTATATTGTTATGCCAAGAAGAGGAAGCGCTTTGACCGAAGGACCAAACGAGACAGGCGTGCCATGCCGTGAGTGGGTTTTGAACTTGTTTGGTGTAGTAGTAACACTTGGTTTTGACTATTGATAAGATTTTACATAGGGCCTAATGTATTCTTCGAGGTTGCCTTTGACTATTCATAAGATTTTATATAATTTGAAAATTATATCATTCGAAGATCCTTTCATGTTCCGTTTAAAAAAAAGATCCTTTCACGTACGAATTTGACGGTATGCTTTGAGCAACTTGCATGTCCTATACAGCTCCTGTTTGGATACTCTAACTTAGCTAGAGGTTAGACTAACTCATGACTAACCCTGAACTAACTGTAGCCAAAGAGGTGTTTGGATGACAGGGTTAGATTGACAATAAATGCACTTGATGGAGAGAGAAAAGTGATTTTTCAGTGGGCCCTATGATAACTAGCTCCAATTAGCACCACTTGGCTGGCGGATAGAGAGAGAAAATTGTTTTTTTAGTGGGCCCAATGAGAACTATCTCCAATTAGCACCTCTTGGGTGGGATTTTTTTGGTGGGTTTGGTGCAACTTGCTCCAATTTAACCCTCATGTTTGGATACTTTAGGGATATTTGATCCCCAACTACCTCAAACTAACTCTAACCCATGGATCCAAACATGGCCAAAGTTAGTCTTGGAAAACGCATTAAGCCCTATATACATGGACAGACGGAGTACATGATACTCCGTCCCTTCCGGTTTACAAGGCTTATCTCAAAATTTTAGTTTTCCCATTTTATAAATCTCAACTTGGTTGTTCCCCATCACATGTTCAGATTTCAAGTTGCAATAAATCATTGCATGCAATTATTAAGAGAAAATTGACCAATGCATGTACTTTATGCATGCATGCATTGCAATTAATGCATCGGTAAACACAATTTTTTGAAGAAATCAAGCGCATTAATTGAGTGGTTTTGCAAACTACAAAAATTGTTTCACCACTTACCATCTACCTTGGTTGGTGAGATTTTTGAATTGAGCCCTATAAACCCGAAAGGAGGTAGTACTAGAAAACGCTCACCATTAGTAGTAGTTCATTGGTTGGTTTCAAAATTTGATTCAGTTGCTGTGATGCTACCGTCCAATATTCACGTGTGGTTGTTTTTAGAATAATAATAGAAGGAGGTAGTACTTACTGCGGGAAAGGTGAAGTGATGGTTTCTTCTCCCGAGCGACTTATTACTCTGGGAATATGGGAGTACTAGCGGATTCAACTAACAGAGAAATGATGGTTGCTTCGTCCGAGCAACTTACTATGGCGAAGGTGGGGCTCTGTGATTTGACTGCTCACTAGTCATTACAACAGCGGCGCGACGACCGGGTGAATCTTTCCCTGCAGTTGTGCACTCAATATTGTTGCATGGCAGGTGGAGCCGGATGAAGGATGTGCCACATGTCGGCGAAACAAAGTTGAATTGTTTTTGGCATTGTTATCAATCCTTCAGGATTTGTTTATATGTATGCATAATTTTAATGAAATTGTATTGTGATGCTATGAAGGTTTCAACTTTGGTTCCCGCGAAAAAAAAAGGTTCAACTTAGGATTCATGTGTCCTCTTGCCTCAAGATTGTCTCGTTACAACATTCCGTCAAATACAAATGAAACTTTCATGGCTGCTAATGCATCTCAATGGTTCACAGATCAGCGCCAATATTCACATCACAACTAAAGACAAACTTGTGAGAAGGTGTACAAATAAAGAAAAATATATAATTGATCGATGTTGCTCGTAGGCATGGCTCCATTTCCTGGGCACAGTGTTCATTGGTTGGCAGCTAGTTTCACCCAGCTCTGTAGCCAAAAAAGAGGTGTATGGAGGACATCAGAATCCGATCATTTTGTGCAGCTCCGCTAAAATTGAGCTGATCATCCCTGTTTGCAAAGATATTCAGTCAGTGTGATTACAATAATAGTGGAACTAGATGATGAAACATAACACACACAAATAGAAGCCGATCACCTCTGTGATCTCTCTTTAGGACTAACTACTTGTTGGAAAAGATTAGGCACGGAGTTGGATGAGGAGGATAGCAAGACCAATCTCCCTTTCTGCAGTCCCATAGAAATGTAAAAACGTTGCACGTGTGACATTCTGGCCGAACTGCACAAAACACTCTTAAGAAAAAAGTGATTTGTGCAGTTCACCAAAAGGTCACAATAGCAACGAGTTGAAATGGATAGCCCTGTTTGCAAAAGGAGGTAGAAAGGAAACAATTACTGCCTAATAACACGAGTTGAAGACACATACGCGGACAAAAAAGAAGCATGTTCCATGTAATAAGGGAAATATAGCAGCAAGGTAGTTTATCAAAAACAGTTTGAGGACGAGATTGCAAGATGGAAAGTACGCCGGCCGAGATATGTTTTAAGCAAACAGCTAGAGAAGATCCACATGCAGCAACGTGGGAAGATTGGCAGTGGAGCAAGGCCGGAGGAAGATGTACCTGAGGGTCGTCGGGATGTAACTCGGAGGGCGCCGGCGGCCGGGATCTGTCCATACCGCGGCAGCGAGCAAGTGGTGAAGGCCCTACCGCGCTGGAGCTTGGTCAGAGAGAACGGCGGGGGTACCACAGATCAGGATGTGCTGCCTCAACAATGTCGAGCAAAGAAATGATGCACATCCTCCCTTTCCTCCGGCGGATGGGATGCGGCCAAATCAGTGACCAACGATGAGAGAGAGGCCACCGCCGCCTTGTGTGAGATGGTGTGACGAGAGACAAACCTCGGTAGGCAGGCTCCATTGTATATAGTGGAGCGGATTTTTCTTTTTTCCCGACGATAATTGTTGTATATTCTATGCGTGCCATTGAGGAATATAACTTTATTTAATACTAACGCGTCAAGTCAAACTTTGTTCCATCTACGCGTGGTACACGACCCTCCTTCGAGTAAACAACCGCTACACACGTCAAATTATCACGTGGGCTGCCTTTTCATACAGAAATGAACTCCACCATGTACCCGCGCGGGTGTGGCCGGGAACGAGACGTGAGTACGTGCGTCGTGCGTGCACCTCTTCTTTAGGTGCAGGTACATACATGGGTGGGTGTGAGAGAGATGGTTTGTGCAAAACAGAGGCAATGTGTCGATGATATCTCAAACAAAAAAACGTAACATATGCAATGTGTGTGAAACAGAGTCATGGATATATCATATACAAAGGGAGCGATCCATGAGAAGAGAGTGGAGGGGTCATCGGCGTGAGATATCGATAGAATCAAAAACAAGTATGAAGTGTGTGGCTGCGCAATCGATAAAGAGTGCCATCAAATTTGTGTTTGCCCACGTCAAAGATACAGGGCGGCTGGCCTACTGGAATTTGAGAGGGCAGAGGTGCAGTTTTTCTCTGTGGCATGGATACCTACCTACAATGTTCGACTATCGGTGTGTGTGGGGGGGGGGGGAGGGGGCAGAGACCTAACTATAGAGAGGTAGATCGAATAGTATATGTGTGGAGAAGGAGAGAGACCTAGCTATGTATTGAGGAAGATCGATCGGCATCCATGCATATGTGTAGCATAGGAATAAAGTTGGGATAAAGACAAATGTAGAGTGTCGGAGGGTTGGTGGTGGAGTTGCTTATCACAAATGGTGGGAGAGGCCTGCTAGACAAACGAAGGGTACAAGTGCAATATCAAGAGAGGGACGGGGATGTCTGCCTGTCTATGCACGTGCGTGTGAGAGACGGGTCGGGAGGTATGCAAGGATGATAAGGGGGACAATATGGTTGTGGTAAGCAGACGTAACTACATAGGAAGATCAACCATCGTGTGTCCGAGAAAGGGAGAGACATAACTAGTGAGGTAAGTCCGGTGCGTGGGGAAAAAGAATTATAGTTGACCTTGCTATATGTAGGGAGATCGGTACGTATACATCCATGCATGTGTTAGAAGCAAATAAGGTCCAGAGAGACGGACAGGGGGAGAGGGGTGCGGCTAGGAGGTGGTGTGAGAGGCCTACTATGTCGAGGGGGGAGGAGTGTGCGAGTATGAGATCAATGAAAAGAGGGGCGGGAGTGTGCACCTGCGTGGAACCGTATTGGATATAGGGGGGCATGGACGGTGAGAAGAGAACAGGGGAAGTGTGTGTTTGTGGTAGGCACACTTGGCTAGAGAGGTATATAGACCGGTGTGTGTCGGAAAGAAGGAGCCGAAGGTCCTACAAACACCATGGGTGAACGACCTAAAGAGAAATAACGAATGTGTGTGATGGAGGGGATGCTGAGGGAGGGTGAGAGGGGGCGGGCGTGTGCATGCATGATAGAAAGTTAGCGCTAGCTAGCTACAAAGAGAAGAGGATCGTGAAGGTGTAAAAGACGAACATAGATCATAATTTAGTATAAAAAAGTGGATACGGATATTTGAAGAAGATATCATAATGTAGAACATTGATTATAATTTTGGATAACGTGTGGCTTTTGCAGCTCAGGGCTAAACACTTGTCATAATGTAGGGGGTGGGGCACTATACTTTGGTTCATAAACACGGTGTACGTATGGAACATGGTTTAGTTATGAATATATAGTTAGTACATCAAATGTACTATTATTTGGAATCAACATCAAGTGTATTCAAAAAATTGAATTCGGGTTCATATAGTACACATAGTTCATATATATCTCCATGGTAATCATGTGGTGTGTTGTTGAGGTAATACACGAATGATGGTTGAAGTTGGCAACAATCATGATTGTAGATTCTTATTCAAATAGAGAAACAAATTCAAATTTAGTTCGAATTGCAGCGGTAGTATAGACATTTGGAATGCACTAAAATGTTGGTATGAGTAGGTTACATGCATTATACAGCCAGCGAAAAAGTTTAATTGGACATAACATGGATTCATAACTTTGAATAGCATTTGTATAGTAAAGCGGGACAAGGCTCTCTCTTTGTGTGGTGTGAATAGTTTCATTTTTTTTCGTTTTTTCGTTGAGGGAAGTGCGAATTGATTTGGTACGTACAAGTACAATATTACACGTTAGGCTTGTCCCTAAAATTCAACCCGCACCTTGTTATATCCTGAAAATTCAGACATCGTGCTCCCAAAACTCGCGCATTCACAACCCGTGCCTTGCTATCCCGAAACTACAACGCGCGTGAAAAGTCCCTCCAGCTTCCAAATCCCAACACACAAAATCCCCCTTCTAACCCTGAGCCGAAAGGGCCGCTAGTTCAAATCGGTGGGGGTACTTTTGTAACACACCCAACATTTTGAACAAGCGCGTCCCTAAGTCATGGCCCCCCTCCCATCGCCTCCTTTTCGCCATTCGAAATCCCAGGCCGCCATAACCTCTCTGCTCTAGCCGCGAAACCCCATCCTCCTCTGTCCGCCACCTCACCGCTGCCCAGTCGGAGCCTCTTCCCCCGACGACGTCGTCCATCGCAATAGCTCGATGTCCCTCATCCACCTCCCCAGATGAGGATCCGTCGTCCATCTCGTCGTCCTGCCAGTCCAGCCGCCCCATCCTCCACCTCCAAGGAGATGCTCCGAGATCGCCTTGTCTATCGCGGCTGCTCCATCCCCACAGCGTCGCCTTAAACTGCTCCACCAGGACCACAACATCCTCACCGACTCCTCAGACGAAGCCGAGGCTTACTCGGCGCCACCAAAGAGGTTGTACACTCATCGCATCGTACCTTCTCCTTAACTCGACCTGCCGGCACAGACGGTGCTCCATCCTGCACCCCCATGGCGTGGCTACATCGAAGCCGGCGCCACGGGTGACTTCTCCATGGTGGCTCTCTCCCAGTGTGAGGCCCCTTCGGCAACGGCATCCATACCAGCCGGATCTGCTGCTGCTGCTCCGGCTCTCGCTCGCTCGCTCGCTCGCACTGCTGATGCTGCTCTCCCGCTTGCTCGTGCTGCTGCTGCTGCTCGATTGCTTCACTTGATCATTGAATCTACTTTTGGGTCGATCGCTTTTTGAGGTGGGGGCTCGCGGAGTTAAGGAAGAACCACCCTTGGCGGGGAGGGGCTCACGGAGAGGTACCCACTATCTATCTTAGGGTTCAGGGTGGGGCGGTGGTGCGCCCGGCGGTGGAAGCGCGGTGGGGGCAGTGGCGGAGTGCGGTGGGGCGGTGGCATGGGGATCGCCAGAGAAAAAGCTCGGCATAGGGGGGCTTAGAGGGCTGGTCAGGCGGCGGACGGCGGTGGGGAGTGGCCGAGGGCGGCGGCGGCGTGGGGCGCCGGCGGACATGGCTGGCGGTTCGGCCGGGGGTGTCTAGCGGCTCAAGGGGGTGGAGGTTGAAGATGAGCTGCAGGCCCTCCCTAAACTACATGTGAAGTGCCTCTCTACTACCATTGCGTTCAGTTTAATGATAACATTCAGATTCCTGATGAAATTTCAGTTTCGACAGTTAAGTTCAGAGTCAACAGTTTTTACCTCATTTGTTGTAGTCAAGTGTTTTTTGGTGATGTAAATTTCACATTTATCACTTTTTGGTAATGTATTTTACATCATCTATTGGAAATGTTATTAGAATCCCATTTGAGATTAACGGTTATGCATCTTGTCTTGCTTCACCTCGGCGTCTTACGGCTCGCGGAGCTGCTCAACAGCGGAACCATCCATCACAACAGAGCGATGCCACAGACACCGTCTCTGAATACCTCAGATCTTCCTCCACACCTCCGACAGCCACCTCTGCCTCAACTTCTTCAACGACCAACCCAATGATGCCGAGGTTGACACGGCTACGGCGAAAAGGTTGTACACTTGTCACATCACTTATTACTCTACATTCATGTCGATCCATTAGGGCTATTTTGGTTCAAAGGAAAAACATAGCAATAGGAAATTTTCCTATGGCACTCTACTATTCAATTATTCATGCATTTTGATGAAAGGAATGGAGCAAAACATCCACCTGGACCTACTTTTCAAAATCCTATGCATGCAAACAAGACCAAGTGCATTAGTGGCAGAATAACATTCTAACTGTACATGCTTTCATATGGTTTCACTTTAATTTGGCCATGTTCCTTTCAATTCCTCTGCTCTTCCAATTCATATGAACCAAACACCCAAGTTGACAGAAATCATGTGTTTACAAATGCTCTGTTTCCCACGTGCATTCCTATCATATTCCAGTGTTTTTCCTATCCCTGTGTTTTTAGAATCCTGCAATCGAAAGGAGCTCTTACAGAATTACTTCAGTTACAAGTAGGTGTCTCTAACGTATCTATAATTTTTTATTGTTCCATGCTATTGTATTATCTGTTTTGGATGTTTAATGGGCTTTATTATGCACTTTTATATTATTTTTGGGACTAACCTACTAACCAAAGGCCCAGTAAAAATTGTTGTTTTTTGCCTATTTCAGTGTTTCGCAGAAAAGGAATATCAAACGGAGTCCAAACGGAATGAAACCTTCAGCAGAGTTATTTTTGGAACAAACGCAATCCAGGAGACTTGGAGTGGATGTTAAGGAAGAAACGAGGCGGCCACAAGGTAGGAGGGCGCGCCCCCACCCTCGTGGCTCCACCGACCAACTTATTTCGCCTATATATACTGATATACCCCGAAAACATCAGAGAGCACCACGCAACCCTATTTCCACCGCCGCAACCTTCCGTACCCGTGGGATCCCATTTTGGAGCCTTTTCCGGCCCTCTGCCGGAGGGGGAATCGATCACAGAGGGCTTCTACATCAACACAATAGCCTCTCCGATGATGTGTGAGTAGTTTACCACAGACTTTCGGGTCCATAGTTATTAGCTAGATGGCTTCTTCTCTCTCTTTGGATCTCAATACAAAGTTCTCCTCGATCTTATTGGAGATCTATTTGATGTAATTCTTTTTGCGGTGTGTTTGTCGAGATCCGATGAATTGTGGGTTTATGGTCAAGATTATATATGAACAATATTTGATTCTTCTCTGAATTCTTTTATGCATGATTTAAATATCTTTGCAAGTCTCTTCGAATTATCGGTTTGGTTTGGCCTACTAGATTGATCTTTCTTACAATGGGAGAAGTGCTTAGCTTTGGGTTCAATCTTGCGGTGTCCTTTCCCAGTGACAGCAGGGGCAGCAAGGCACGTATTGTATTTGTCAGTGTACAAAAGTAGGGGCTCTCCTTTTGACCCCTTTACTTGTGCACAGGCAGTCAGAGCCACGCACCAGGGCCACACTAAGCAGGGCAGAGGAGGGAAGCCGGAGAGAAGCCGGAGGCACAAGGCAACCAGAGGCAACGCCAAGACCAGAAACACAAAGAGCAAAGGGGCGAGGTGGACTCCCTCGGCAAGACCCTTGCCCGGGTGGCCTCCACGGCCCCGGCAAGAGCCTTGTCGGGGCAACTTGCCCAACACCCGCAGAGTGAGCCACCTTGAGCCCAAAGGTTCCGAACGACGTCAACAGCTACATTGGAACCAGGGCTCGGGAGGCACCCCCATGGTGGCATGCAGATCTTTGTCAAAATCATGAACGCACAAGATCAGATGAGGATCAGAAGACGGCGACCCTCGGCGGGATCCTAGCCGAGGGAATCCACAAGGCCCTCGGCAAGCGTCTTGCCGGGGACGACTGCGACGCCACGGCAAGACCCTTGCCAGGCCCCCGACAAGACCCTTGACAAAGGCATCAGCAGGGCCACTGCCAGGCCCGCGCCAGCCAAGACTCCGCCGCCTGCGTGGAAACATGCGGATTCCAGGCCAACTCAGCAAGCACCTATGTGGTGGCATGCAGATCTTCGTGAAGGCCCTGCCACCGCGCCACCTCAGCAGCCTGCCTGCCTACATGGTGCTGCATGCATCACTGGTCTGGGCGCGTGTTGAAGCGAGGCGGAGCGGCGACGGACGGGACGGGCCTCGCTCCCGTCCCCGATAAAGCTAATGGACACCTAGGTAGCGCATTTAATGCGCTTTATCCCGTAATGCCAGGCAATAAGCTCGCGCACTATACACCTTTCCACCTCATGTGTGCTGTTGTGGCAACCCCTTTTTTGCCTATAAAAGGAGGCCCGAGGCGACCAGGAGGGGGATTCGGCTCTTTTGGGCAAGTTGCACCCCGTAGCTAGCTCAAGAACACTCGAATACATCCACCAAAGCAGGACTAGGGTTTTATGCATCTTCGCGGCCCGAACCTGGGTAAACGACACATGTGCTTCCTGTTAGACCTGCTCTTTGCACAACCTCACGCCCGCCAACCGTAGAAGGGATCCCAGTGACCCTATAGGTGTCGTTCCCACCGACATCTTTGGCGTGCCAGGTAGGGGGCGCAGTTGTGAGAATCTGGTCTAGCAGTTAGCCTAGCAGTTCTTCATCGCCATGGCTCCCAAGAAGAAGGCAGCCATAGTGGTCGGTTCGTCGGGAGCCAGACGGCCCATACCGGTGCGGGCGGGCAGCGGGCCGGTCACGGACAGGACCCAAGGCGCGGCCCGCGAGCACCAACATCGCTCTGGAAGTCAGAGTCTGGCGAGCAACGTCGTTCGTGCGCAAGACGACGGGCCGCACACCGCAAAATCCAGAGACGGAGTTGGGGCCCCCACAGGCGGCGCGGGGCCCTCCAGGGGCGCCGCTGTACCACCCACGGGTGGCGCGGCAACCTCCAAGACGCCCACCCCGGCGCCCACAGCACGCTCTTCCCATGGTGTGTGCAACGAGCAGTGTCACCACTCCGGTGACCCTGGACACCGCCGTGGGAAGAGGCATGTGCATCATCTGCGGGACGAAGGAGGCCAACATGCCCGCCGAAGTGCTTGCGAAAATGGCATGCAGCCGCTGGGCCGTGATAGAGCTCCTTCTACCGTGGTTAGAATTCGAAGCGCACCATGATCCACGCAGCTTTTGCCACCACCCACTCCAGCAGAAGCTTTGGCACGCGCGCAGCTGCTCCTCGACTTCCCTCCTGCTACGGAGAAGCTCGACAAGCGGAGAGCCACCATCCGGAGCCTCGTCACCGTCGCCAACAAAGATGATCAGCGACCAGCGGGGCCCTCGGGCCGGTGCCCCGTCGAGCCACCACATGCCAGTGGTGGAAGGACCGGGAGAGCTGCAGCCATAGTGCACTCTCCTCCCCCGCGCCAGTTGCCGCCGGGGCCGGCCCGTCGTGACGACGCTTGTGAGAACATTTCCATAGCGTCGTCCAACCCACGGACCCACCGCGATCAACGCCAAGTTCTTCGAGAGCGAGCCCATGAAGACGCTCGAACCACCATCGAGCGCCGGCGATACACGCCACCAGTCGGATAAGCGAGCGGGACCCGCTATGGACCACCCAGCACCGGGGGGCTCCGGCGGCCTACCTTACGAGGTGGGTTGCCCAACCTTTACCTGTGAGCTGCGGCAGTTCCAGTGGTCGTCCCACCGCCCGTTCAAGCCTGACGTCGGCGAGAAGTACAACAGCAAGACCCATCCATCAGAGTTCCTCAGCATCTACACCATCGCGATGCAAGCTGCTGGGGCTCGGGACGACAAGGTGCTTGCCAATTACTTCCTGTTGGCGCTGAAGCCCAACGTCATGTCTTGGTTTATGTACTTGCCGGCGGATTCCATTTCTTCTTGGTCGAATCTGTGTGATGAGTTCGTTGGTGCCTTCACTGGAGGCCACCAAGCTCATGGCTAGGCCAGCGATTTGCATATCATTCCCCAGAAGGAAGGGGAAACCATGCATAAGTACATACAGAGGTTCAGTCGGGTGCAGTACAACATCCCTGACGTTCATCCTGCCGCCGTGATTAGCGCGTTCCATCAGAACATGCACAATCGCAAGATGCGTGAGGAGCTGGGATGAACAAGGTTAAGGACATGGCCGAACTTTATGTTCTGGTCGATAGGTGCGCCGGGGCTGAAGAGGGAAGGAAGTACCCCGGCGAGGACGCCGGCGTGGAAACCGACTCCACTTGTGAAGACACCGCCACCCCGACGAAGAAGGGCTGGCATCGCAACAGGAAACGCAAGGGCAAGACCGTGCTTGCCGTCGAGGGATCCGACGACACCGGCGCCGCCAAGAAGGCCAAAGCGAACGACCCGGCAAGGATATTCTTTGGTCGCCGCTGTCGAACCTTAACGGCCGCCGACAAGCCAGGAGGCTCCGACAAAAATCTTGCAAGATCCACGCACCAAGGGCCACGACCTCCGAAGCTGTCGGCGGGTCGAGCTGCTTGCTGAGAAGAAAAAGGCCGAGTATGAGAGGCGGGACAAGGAGAAGGGTCAGAATGGTGCCGAAGGATCCGGCAAGAAGCGTGGCGGCCAAGGAGGCCGCCGCAGCAAGGATAACCAGCAAGCACTACAAAAAAAGACACATTCATGACATTTTGGGCCGAACGAAAATCTTTTCTGTCATACTTATGACACTTCTATGACGATAATTGAGACAAAACCCGGTATCATCATAGATGTGGTGGGGTCCTATTTCTATGACAAAAAATCATGACAGAAAATTGGTTTTTTGTCCTGGGCGGGACGGAGACGCAGCTGCATGACATTCTTTGGGTCGTCCATGATGGAAAAAACCGTGGTATAAGCAAGGGCGCGGAAAATATCGGGGAGTCCCCGGTTACGGTGGGTGATCGGGGGCCGAGCGATGCGCATTTCTCTCGTACGTAAGCGCGTGTGTGCGAGGCATTGAGCTCTTACTGAACCCGGCGGCGTTGGGCTCTGCGAACCGGCGATTACCGCTGCGATCTGGCGTTCTTGAACCCGGCGATCGATCGATGGCTGTTAACTAAACCCGATCGGCGATTCGCCGCTCTTGCTGCTAAGCGAAGCCGATAGATGCTGCTGTAGATGAGCGATGGCGTTGTTGGGGGTTTGGATGAGCAGGTTCGGTGGGGGTGGATGAACAGGACCCGTGGTGTTGCCTCTGGATGAGCGATACCGATCGGTCGAGCGGTTGGTGCTGGATGAACAGGACCCGTGGAGGGCAGGATGAGCAGGACTACCCGTGGAGGCGGGATGAGCAGTGAGCGGTGGAGGCGGGATGAGCGGTAGCCCGTGGAGGGTGGTTGAGCAGGAGCCCGTGGAGAGGGCTGGTTGAGCGATGGCCGGTGGAGTAAGCGCGCGATGGAGGCTGGATGAGCGAGGAGCCCGTGGATGAGCGATCGCGGTGGAGGCTGGAGGAGGTCGACGGTGGATGAGCAGTAGCCAGCGGAGGCTGGAGGAGTCTCGGTGGAGATGAGCGGTATCCCGTGGAGTCCGTTTTGCGGTCGCCACACCCTCCCAATGAACGGGACCCCGTTTATTTGCGGCGCTCCAACACAAGTCCGTTTCCTCCGTTTTGCGATCGCCACACCTTCCCGATCAGCGGGACCCCGTTTACGACCGTGGGAGGTCCGTTTCCTCCGTTTGTGATGCGCTAGACCCTCCCGATGAACAGGATCCCGTTTTGAATGTGGTCAGTCGAACAGAGGGCCGTTTCCTCCGTTCTGCGGTACGCCAGGCCTCGTTTCCGTCGGCTGTTCCGTCGAAGCCCTCCCGATGAACACGACGACGAATTCCATTCCGACCCAGCCGGTTGGCTTCCCATGAACACAACGACGATGATGTTTCTCCGTTCCGACCCAGCCATGCACACGAGCCATGGCCATACGTACGCGCGAGTAGGCGTTCGAGACACCACCCGTATGTACGTACGTGGTCGTATTTACTTTCTTGCACCACAGGCGTTATGCGTACATGTACATGCTACGTGCGGCGCCTCTACTCGACTGCGTGCGCCTCTACATCGACCGGTATGTATGTACGTTCGCGACAAGAATGACAACGCTACGTCACGCTTGACCAGGTGGGTCGGTATCGAGCACTTCCTTGCGTGCGAAGATGTAGCTGGTGGGTCCCGGCGATCGAGAAGCGTTTTTTCGCAAAATACGGTGGCCCGTCCGGTGGGTCCCCGCAGTCATGTGGAGGAATAATTATTTTGCGCATAATAAGGAGGCACTTCCTTACTGCGGCCGTGGACCCAGCTGTCAGCCTCTCCACGTACAGTCCACGTTCGATGGAAGCCGTTCCTTGACCACGTTGACCATGCCGCACCGAGAGAACCAGGGCGGTGGATGACGACGAGGCCTAGGAAGGGGACGACGAGGAGCCGGGGAAGGCGCGGCGATGGATGCCCGTGTGAGGAGTATGAGGTTCAACGGTTCGTTGCGGTGTGAGGCTGCCGTCGCCATAGAATAACGAGGGGTGTGGGTGAGTAGAGGGCGGCTTGGCCAGCGGTGGGAGTAGTAGAGGCGGTGAGGCCTCCGCCGCATCGCAGCCGACCACGGGAGGCGGAGCACGAGCACGACCGGTGCTGCTTTGGTAGTGGAGCAAGAAGACCGAGAGGTTGAAGAAGCACTCTGACCGTTGGATGGACATCATCTGGTCCTCGAGCTAGAATCATGCATATTGACTAAGTTGACAAAGCCCTCCGTCCCGTCAACTTAGTAGGCCCTAAGTCAGCTGCCACTGTCTTTGGGTCCCAGCTAACGGGGAGTATTCATTTTTGTGCGTCATAAGGATGCACTTCCTTGCGTCTTGAAGATATAGCTGGTGGGTCCAAGATGTCAGCGGCGGTTATGTTTTTCGCAAAATATAGAGGCCCTTCGGTGGGTCCCAGATGTTAGGTGGAGGAATCATTATTTTGCGGCGTAATAAGGAGGCATTTCCTGCGTGCGGCCGTGGACCCAGCCGTCAGCCTCTCCACGTCTGATCCACTTCATATGCATGTCGATCGTTGACCATGTTGACCAGGCAGCGCCGAAAGCACCAGGCGGTGGGCGGCGGCGAGGCCTAGGAAGGAACGACACGAACCGAGGAAGACTTGGCGATTGTTTCCCCAGAGCGGAAATCTGACTGTCTGAGGTTTATTGATTAAATCTACCGTCTCGGAGAATAACGGCAGGTGTGGGTGAGTAGAGGATGGCTAGGCCAGCGATGGGAATGCGGTGGGGCGGTGAGGCCTCTTGTGTAGCATAGCCGACCTTGAGGAGGAAGAGCGAGCAGTCCACCGGCGCTTGTTTGAGCAATTTGGAGCGGGAAGAGCGAGATTGAAGAAACACGGCGGCCGTTGGATGGACATCCAACGATCCTTGTTGTCGTCAACCTTTTTAGGAAAGCCTCAAATCTGTGGAAAACATCATACAACCCATCTGCCATTATTTCTAATAATTTACAACCCATTTGCTAATTCTTAAGGGTTTTTTTGGAGCCCATATTCTTTTTGTTAGCATTACTGCCATATTGTGGCCACGGTTAAAAAATTATACGAAATTTTGCATATTTCGATGCGGTCCGAACTGTTTTTAATCCTGAAATTTTGAGTCACATTCAAACTGATTTTAAAAATAAAAGTATATCAATATAAAATCCAACAAATTGTTCACGCATAAAAATCAATGCAATTTAAAATCTCTAAATGAAAAAAAGAAATTTGAAACTAATTGTCGGTTTAACGTGTTTTAAAAATGTATAGCTCATTTCTCATTACTGATAGGCCATTTTCTCGGCCAGCCGAATGAAGCTCTCCTCGTCTTGAAAGATTTGCAGCCCAACAGGCACGACAAGCGACTTATTTGTAAATCACAAAAAATTGGGCTGTGGCGTGGACCCGGTATCGGCCTCTCCACATCTGTACTCTTCCGATGGAAGTCGGTCGTTGACCACATTGACCACGCTTGCGCCGTGAGCACCAAAGCGGTGGGCGGCGGCGAGGCCTAGGAAGGGAAGATCTTGAACCCGGGAAAACAGCAGCGGTGGATGCCCGTGGAGAGAGTACAATGGTTCCTTTGGTTCGGCTGCGGTGTGAGGCTGCCGTCGCCGCAGAATAACAGGCGTGTGGGTGAGTGGACGGATGGCACGGCCAGCGATGGGAGTAGTATGGGGCGGTGAGGCCTCATGTGATGCAACCGTCCACGTGAGGCAGGAGCAGGTGGCACGGCCGGCGCTGCTTTGGTGGTGGAGCAAGAAGACTAGAGGTTGAAGAAGCACTATGGCCGTTGGATGGACATCGTACGGTCACTGGAGCTAGAATCATTCATATTGACTAAGTTGACAAAGCCCTCTGTCCCCGTCAACTAGTAGGCCCACAAGTCATTTAATTTAGAGTGGTGGGTCCCAGCAAGCAGGGGGTATTCATTTTTTTGTGCGTCATAAGGAGGCACTTCCTTGTATTTGAGGGGTTTTTGTGCACTATTGCATAAAATAACAATTTATTTTTATTGATGAATTTTCACGCTGGTTATACGTACAAAGAGAAGTTTTGATACAAAGGCAAAATACCATTGCATGGCACATGCGCATGCGTACTGTATATACACACATGCATGCATGAAATCATGGTGCAGACTATCTGAGACAAGTTTGATAGTGTAGCATGTACACAAATGTGCCCGACTGCCTACATGCGTACATGGATGCATAAAAGGCGGAAATATGTACAACGCGGAGATATATACCTCGGTTATACAGGCTGACATGACGGCCGGACCAGCGAGTAAAAAAAGATATATCACAAAAGCCATCATTTTATTGATCGATGATACAAAAAAGTTCACTGGGACTAATCAAGATTTGTTCTGGACAAACTAAGACAAATTATATTTAACTAAGATAGAACCTATCTAAACTAAGTGCAGGTTTTACAGAGCAGTCCATGATCTCTAGTCCGCTCCCTCACTCAGGAGCTTTGTATGCTAGGATCGTTGCAATCTCCGGAAGCGTTCCACCGACGGACAGGAAAGCAGCCGCCTCCGCACGGCGTCTTGTGTACGACTCGGCCACCTGTGACGAACTCCGTCTGCATCCTCATGAGCTTCAAGATGGCGGAGCTAGAAGTCATCATGTCAGCTAGGGCGCCTATCGCTTTTCAGCCAGATGCCGCCATCTCGGTTTCCTTCTCGCGAAGGCCTTGTACTCCTCGGCAAGCTGCTGATGTTTGCGGCAAGCGTCCGATGTTCTTGACCAACTTCTTTTGTCTATTGCAGATGGGGCGAGGTCGACAAGGTGTCCCTCTAAGCGCGGCCCTTCCTTCTCGGCGGCGAAGTCCCAGAGTAATCCGCATGAGCTGCATCGAGTTTCTCCGGGAGAGATGACACTTACGGCTGGTGCTGGTGCGATGTGTCGGAGTGGGAAGACCACCTTTTCCGCCCAGACGAGCCACCACCGCTTCAAGGTGGCGAATCAGAATCTCAGTGCTGTGGGACCTCGTTATCTGGGATCTTCCACATACTTATCACGGACTCTATTCTCATTATGGTTAGCTCCTCATTGATCGGCTGCTCCTTAGCGCCTCTTGTATATCTTTGAGTCCTATTGAGATGTACTTTGCTGCTATTACAGGCGGAGAACAAGGCTTGGCATCGAGATGTTATTAGTTGGAGGGACTTTGAGCTTCTCGGCGAGTGTTTTCTCCGGCAAGTATATTCTGGTGTTGCTCAATTAATACGGAGCTCCTTTGCCTCGGGGAATAAAAGCCTTCCAGTTAGTTGATTTGCTGGAGATATCTATAAAAGCGACCAAAAGAAAAAGTCAAGAAAGTATCAAAATAAAATTCATGCAAAAGGTGGCGGGGTACTATACACGTCACATAAGCGAGGCGGTCTTAGCTTCTTGGCAGTTATCCCAAGATCCTTGTCATTGATAGCTCGATGACCGCTTTTGTCCACTTGAGGTGCATGTTGATGTGGTTAAAGAAGCGGGCTTTTTCACCGAGGAGGCGGGTTTTCACGACAGATCGCTCCCTCCACAGTTGAAGAATTATAGCTGGATCACTTTCGCTCTTTGGGCGTGTTCTTCCGCCACCGAACTAGACTTGGCGGAGGTGCGGATTTGGTGGCGGCTCTTCTTGGTCCATGTTTTCCATCACAGGTCTAGGAGTTGCTCCATGCCGTGACTCATAGAGCACGTCGCGACAACACGTCATCAAGTTTGTCCTGCATGCATACATGATACGCGTAGGGGTAAGGAAAGAATACATTCATGCAAGTTCGCTTCTTTGTTATTTTGTTTACCTCCGGGTGCCCTAGCGGTGGAGCATCAACATCAAGGAGATGACTGTCTGTCGAAATTCTTGGAGTTGCGGCTGGAGTCGGTGGCGCGTAGTCTGTGACGTCGTCTTTGTCGCGGACACTTTCGGCAATGGAGGTGTCAAGCGCGTGTACTCCACGCCATTAGAGCTACTTCTTGACTTGCTTGGTGGCGGTGGGGGAGGCATCAAGCTGCTTTTTCCATTCCTGGTGCTGCTTGAGTCATCGGCCTCTCGACTTCCCCGGGACCTCTTGGGCTTCTCGTTGTGTCCCATGTTCTTCTGATGATAAAGGAAAAACAACCAATACCAAGTCAGCAAAAGAAAATAAAAAAAGAGCGAAGGCATACACATATCAGCTGAACATGCATGCGGAGTCAAGGCCTTTCAATTTCGATTTGAGAAGCAACAAAACTTTGCCTTTGTCTCTTCGTGGCTTGCTGTGTTGCTTGTGGCGTGGACGATGGAAGAACTAGTGTGTTGTGTTGCTTGACCGTGGATTACGAGAATAACGCTACCCGGGTCCCATCTTTATAGTATCTTACATGAAGCTCATATGGCAAGACCCATACGAACTCTGTTAGGACACGGTAGAACAAAAAAAAGGATTTGGATTTGACAAGAGCTTGCCTTGCATAGAGCATTGGGCGTAAAGAAAGCTTGATGCATGTACAATACATATCGTGTTAAGATTTTCGGCGGCCGGCAAGCTCATGGCGATATATGTACCCAAATACATGTAAGAAAAAGAAAAGAAGGCAAAGGGAGAGTCATGCGTGGTGGTCATGTCGTGACATTCAAGCTCTTGCTATTTAGATGTACATGTGCATTCGATGCAAAAAAAGATGTTCATGCGCATGCATGAAGATGCGTAGGTGTATGTATTTGTACTCGTATGTCCGCCGGCGAGCTTGCAGCGTATATATCCGAATATCGCGAGTTTAAGTATACTACGTATTTGGAATATAATCGTGTGTTGGCACGAGCGTCTGAGCTCGAAGTTGGCAAGTCAACTTGAACCCTACTCGATCAGTGCGTGTCCTTTTCTTTGGTTTTGTTTTGCAGGCTTGTGAGATCAAGCGGTCGGTCAACGGACGACGGTGCAATACAAAAAAATTGGAAAGAGTTCAATCAATTGGCAAGATTTAAATTGGAAAGAGGGGAGAAGATCATCATTCAAAGGCATATACATGACCGTATCGGCTTATTTTCCATATTTTGATTTGGCTTGTGTTCCAAGAAGAATTAGGAAAGGAAACTTTGAGGGCTAGGCTGTGTGTCGGTTCTCCCTGAGACCCCGGCTCTCCCAACCTATAAATACAGGAGCCAAGGAACCCATCGAGAGAAACCCAGCCACCACGGTTGCCGCCTTCACGTGCAAAACAAACCCTCGTACAACACATCCACGGCACGCAGACACAAATCCATTGACTACATCCAGCCACCACGATCCCAGAACTCACGCAGCAAGAAGAAGTAGAAGGAGAGAAGAACAACATCGGCGATCATCCGTACAAGAAGCAGGCACCTCGGCAGCAACATGAACACCGAGTTGATCTTCCCGAACGGTAAAGTCATCATCTAATTACTCCTTCATCCTTTATTATTGCATGCATGCACAGCACGTGGTGGCGTGGTGGAGCTCGCGATCATGCAGCACTTCGTTGGCGTTATCAGCATCTTCATCAAGCTAACTGTCGGTGTCTAAACCGGCGGATCTCGGCTAGGGGGTCCCGAACTGTGTGTCTAGGCGGATGGTAACAGGAGACAAGGGACACGATGTTTTTACCCAGGTTCGGGCCCTCTAGATGGAGGTAATACCCTACTCTGCTTGATTAATATTGATGATATGGGTAGTACAAGTAGATCTACCACGAGATCAAGGAGGCTAAACCTAGAAGCTAGCCTATGGTATGATTGTTGTTCATCCTACGGACTAAAACCCTTGACATATAGACACGGATAGGTTAGGGTTACCTGAGTCGGTTACAATGGTAGGAGATCTACATATCCGTATCGTAAGCTTGCCTTCCACGCCAAGGAAAGTCCCATCCGGACACGGGACAAAGTATTCAATCTTGTATCTTCATAGTCTTGGAGTCGGCGTGATGATAGTTGACTATCCGGACACCCCTAGTCGAGGACTCCTCGGTAGCCCTGAACCAGGCTTCAATGACGATGAGTCCGGCGCATATTGTCTTGGCATTGCAAGCGGGTTCCTCCTCAAATACTTCATAGAAGGTTTTGAACACCAGGATAGTGTCGGACTCGCAAAACAAGTTCCACATACCACCGTAGATAGAATAACTTTTGCCGCAGATCTGTGGCGTATTCCACGGCATGACATCACACCACGGCCAGGCCTTTATATGAATCGTTTTTACCGTTCCACCTTAAGCGGCGTTTAGCGGCGGTTTCCTTGGCATGTCTTATCAAAGCATAGATCGTGCCCCCTTATTCAGGATTCTCATCAATACTGACGTGGGTAACCCATCGCGCCATTGATTACGGCGCTTGGGAGATAGCGAGTTTACCAGGCTGGTGGGGGCGCATAACCGTCCGTCCATATAAGGGATAAGGATCCACCTTTTCACCTCGCCTTCTTCCTCCTTTGCTCATCCATTTTCGGCCTTTTCGAGCTCCGGCGCCCAAGTCCGCACCCCACCTCAACCTTCTCCAACTATGTCGGGAGGCGGGAGGCGGGTGGATGGCCTCCTCCGTCACGAAGGGCACATCACAAAGCTGCGGGAGGCGGATACTTGTCCAGCAACATCGCGCACCGGCTGCCCGGCCTTGAGGCAGCTCATTCCAACCCGAGCCCCATGAGAGGTGGTGTATCTCCCCACTTCCTCCATGGACTAGGTTTTCCACTTCACCCATTTGTCAGGGGCTCATGTTCTACTGGCCTGGACTTCCCGACTGGCCCAATTTCATCCTCAACATCTCGGCGTTTATCATCGTGTGCGAGGCCTTCCTCTGCATCCAGCCCGCCGTCCTATGGTGAAGACCTTCAATGTCGAGCCGAAGGTTGTGGGCGGCAAATCAAGCAGTCTTGGGCGCCATGGTCGGCAAGATGGCCAAAGTCCTATGGCTCGAGGCGCCTTTGTGGAACAATAAAGGGGTGGCAATCGGGGTGGTTCTACATCACCGAGCCACGCGACCCCAAATGGGTGGCGGCCCCAAATTCAGATCTGGCTTCCCCACATGGCTCTCGTCATGGAAAGAGGCGGGCTGGCGTGGGGGAATTGGACGAGCTATCCGGACTCAAACATCGTCCGAAACCTGGTGGACAAGAATCTCGGGCTTGTCGGCGTAATCAGGTGATGCTCATCGTCGGATTCTCCCATGCCAACAACAGGCCTTTAATTTGTGGGAGTTCGATCCGACCTGCACCGAACCTTGAGCGGCTCTTGACACTCGTGCGAAGATGCAGAAGGTGCTGTTCAAGGCGCGAAGCCCCGCATCCGCTAACAAAGATCGCGGATACAGCTCATGGCGTCAAGCCGGCGAGTAAGTTATTTTACCCTTCACGGACTCTTTTTCATAGATTGACTCTATGTGGGATCTAAAACTCCCTAATCTTTGGCAGGGGTGGTGAAGGCGTCCGGACGGATTCTGTCCGGCTCCTTTGCCGGAAGACCAGCCAGACCTTGATTAGCAGGGCTGCTGGCTCTGGTACCCATGTGGTGCCGGAGAAGAAGGCCAGAAGGAGGCCACGGGAACTCGAAGGAGCTCCGGCGCCAGTCTTGTCGATTCTAAGCAGAATCTTCTCCACGAGGGCGGAGGAGGAAAAAGCCTCTCCCCGTGAGAGAGGAGAGAAAAGGAAGGCCGCCCCAACTAGGGAGGCGGAGGGTCAAGAAGGAAGAACCCTTCCTCGGACTTCTCCACCAACGTCGACAACGACAAGGAGGATTGGCCAACAAGGGCCAAGCCCCTGGCGAGATCATAAGTGTCCGGATACCCATGGCTTTTTTATTATTGCAGAGTGTTTTCTAATGTCGAACAATCGTGCAGCCCGCCCAAGGGCGAGTTCGCCCTTCATCGGCGGGTCCACAGGTTCGTCGGAAATGGAAGTGCCGCTTCCGACCGCCTCCTCGCCTCACGCTGCAGACGGCGCCGAGGTGGTGCCCTAAGGGGGCCTGGTCAAGAGGAGGTGGCGCGAGGCGCCTGAAGTCAACCTCCCGGACTCGAGGCGCGGGGGCAAGACCCCGGGGCTCGCCCGACCCTTGTCCGGACTCCATGCGGAACCTTATGCGGTTCGAGTCCAGCAGCGGTCCCTTCATAAGAAGGGTAAGCGCCCGGTGTTCTCCGTCAACGGAGGCACCGGATAGCTCTTGGGCGCTTAACATCGCTTCCATCAGGAGGAGCACCGCCTTTGTTATGAGTCGCGGTGATCCGGACAATTCGATCCGCCAAGGCGGGCTGACGAAGCTGTACCAGCCTTCTAACAGGCTTTGAGGTAAGTTTAGAATATGTAAAAATATTACCGCATAGGCGGTGGCCCACGATGCTTAGTTCGGTGTTGGAAAGAAAAGCTGGACTAAGGATCTAAAAGATATCTGCATGAGTCTAACATAAGTATGTCAATATGGGAATGCAGGCTGCTATTGCTGACCTCTGCCTCCTTGGCTGCGAGGTCAATGCATTGAAGCGAGCCTCGGCGGTCAAACGAGCTCGGCCAAGCCAAGAAGCAGCTCGAGGACAAGGAAGGTAAGTAGTACCTTATTTAAGAAATACCTTATAGAGAGGTTTGGTTGCAAAAAATAACAAGAATAACATGGAGTGCTGCAGGGGCCCCGAGCAGTGGCGACCACGAAGGAAGCGGTGTCCGTGGCCGATAACAAAGCGGTTGCGGAGCACACCGAGCGAGAGAAGGGGGCGCAGGCTGGCGGAATGCGGCTAGAGCTCCGAGGCTCTCGTGGAAAAACACGAGTTTGGGCTTGACTCAAAACCCGAGTCGAGCTTGCTTGGCTCTTGAGAGTGCCAAAGCTGCTAAGGCGAGGCCCAAAAGCCCTCCAGGAGATTGAGGCAATAAAGAAGATAGTGGCGGGTAAGGCATTCTGTATGCAGAGCAAGCATGTGAAAGTGAATTACTTATTACTTACCCGGATTCGGAGCTCTCCAGGAGCGTTCGCAGATCTGCCTCGTAGTGTATCGGATGCTGCCGCGTTCTACCGCACCAAGGAGGGGAGCTCGATAGAGAAGGTGTTCTGGTCTCAGTATGCTAAGGCCGGACATCCGGTGCCCCTAAGCGACCAGCTGAAGCAGCTGATCGAGCTCCACAAGGTCTCCGAACAGGCCATGAAGGGCCTCATAGTTCGGCTGTGGCCATTGGAAGCTATGCACAGGAGCTACTTTGGGCTAGTCTGCGGCGGCTGGTGGGCCTTTGTCCACGGATTGAAGTCATCAAGCGCTCCGTCTGGATTGAAGGTGTCCGTCGGGCCCTTGCCCGTGCTAAAGTGCTGCTGGGGCAAGCTGGATCGGAAAAGCTTGTGGCAGACCAGACCACGAAGGGCAAGGAGCATCGCGCGCCCGAAATGTACTATGAGGGCCTCTGAAGGTGCCGCCGAATAAGCGGATGAGTGCTCCAAAGATGTAATTTTGAATAGACTCGCATTTGTTATCACATGCGCTGAAAACTTGTTCATATCGCTAAGCAACTTGTTAATTTAAAATATTACCTTACATGCGGCCGTTTATCAAAATTGAGAGATGGCAAATCGTTGGCTTCAGCCCCCATGCCACGAGTCTTTGGGGTGTTGGGATAAACTTGAGCACTCTTGTTCCCATTCTTGGGTCCATCTAGGGGAGGCGCTCAGCATAGCGAACAAGGCAACCGGACTTATAATGCTTGAACACTCTCCTTAGCCATAGAATTCTATAATTTTAAATTTGTGAAGCCCCTAGTATTCGGAAGACCGAGTTGAGGCGCTATCACGCCTTGGCGGACAATTCGGTTCCTCGCTATAAGCGGCATAAGTCTTTAGGGACTCGAAAAACCTCTCGAACAGCGACGGCTCTCGCCCTATCATGGCGGTCAGTTTAGCTTTCTCCTTTGAGGTGCTCGACCCAGCTCAAGCTGGGCTGTCAATCGCAGATGGTTCTCCGTGCTACCTTAGCCGATATAGAGCGTAAGGTACCAAAACAGCAGGGCAGGCAAACCCAACTATTGACCCAAGACATGATTGAACCGATTCATATAATGCTATAAGTTTGGGGTGCCGCACTTGTGAAAGTGTTGGACTTATCACACCATAATTTTGGGTACTTAAGCCCCTGGTGTATTAGCCGTACCAAAGTGTGCAGGTGCAACATGTCATGAAATGAACATATGTATAGATCAAGAAAGGAGTGCAATAATAGGCAAAAGCTATGTATTGTTTATTCAAAAAGTACTGCAATGAAAGCGAGCGATACAAATAGTCACGATAAGCAAGGGATGGGACTATCTAACATGTCCCCCTCGAGGGTAAGTAAGCGGGATGGTTTGTAAAACAGGTATAATGCTCGTAATAGAGACCACCTGAACACTCGGCGTAACTACGCTTCCACGGCTGTTGCATCGTGAGTTCGGTGATTCTAGTGTCGAGACGGGGCTTACGGAAGCGGAGTCCTGAAAGTAAGAAAAAGGAAGAAAAAGGAAAAGAAAAAAAGAATGACACAATCAGGGCCCACAGTGCGGTTGAGCCGCATTCGAGGCGTGCGTGGTCGTGCCCTCCCTTTATGCTCATGGTATCTCGAGCGTAGTTATATGCAGCGTAATCTTGGCCGCCAATTTCGCGAGGGCTGGGGTTGGGGCGGATTACTCGTGTGCTTGATCGTGCGAGGCGGTCTTGTTGTAGGTTACTCCGGCGCGCTTGGCGGTGTCGGTCGCTTAATGGCGGACTCAAGAATTGCTGCTTTGTACCTCCGCCCGAGGGCCGCCGTGTGCTCCTCCGTTCGGAGAAGGCGTTGATGTTTCCATTGACCGTGATTACTCCTCGAGGCCTGGCATCTTGAGCTTGAGGTATGCGTAATGCGGCACCGCATTGAACTTTGCAAATCACGGTTCGTCCGGCGATGCATGATAACCGCTGCGGAATGGGGCGATGTCGAAGATTAACTCTTAAGCCGGAAGTTATCCGGGCTCGAAGACCGCCGAGTGTAGCGAGCCCGTACAACTGGCCTCTACACCCGGTATGATGCCTTTAAAGGTCGTCTTTGTAGGTTTAATCCTTGAGGGGTCTATGCCCATTTTGCGCACTGTATCCTGATAAAGCAGGTTCAGGCTGCTACCGCCGTCCATCAGGACTCTGGTGAGGTGAAATCCGTCAATAATTGGGTCAAGAACCAATGCGGCGAAACCGCCGTGACGAATGCTAGTGGGGTGGTCCCTTCGATCGAAGGTGATCGGGCAGGAAGACCATGGGTTGAATTTGAGGCGTGGCTCCATCGCATATCGTCCCTTAGTGCGCTTCTGCTCCCTTTTGGGTATGTGGGTTGCGTATATCATATTCACCGTCCGCACTTGTGTGGGAAAACCCTTCATCCTCTATTGTTCGTGGCGGGGCTCTTCCTCGTCATCGCTATACAACCCTTGTCATTGAGTTGGCACTTAACTTGCTGCTTGCTTGAACACCCAACAATCCTGTTGGTGTGATTGGCTGGTTTTGGGGTGCCATGTATACGCTGGCGATCGAGTATTTGGTCCAAGTTGGATGGGCCTGGGTATTTCTTTTGAGCGGCTTCTTCTGCTGACGGGTTTAGAGCCTCTGAATCGACATTGTGGCCGTATCTTCAACGTGCTCGCCGTTAATGGCGCTTACTTCTTGTTGAGGCGCGACCTGCCATTGCTATCCTTGGTATCCGAACTATCGGGTGTTTGGCCAAGTTGTTGCTTCGAGCTAGCCAGCTGTCCTCTCCCGCACAAAAGTGGGTCATGAGTGTTGTGAGGGCTGCAATGGATTTTGGCTTTTCCTGTCCTAGGTGCCGGGCAAGCCATTCATCGCGGATGTTATGTTTGAAGGCTGCAAGGGCCTCTGCATCCGAATAGTCAACGATTTGATTTTTCTATGTTAGGAACCGTGTCCAGAATTGTCTGGCCGATTCTTCTGGCTGCTGAATTATGTGGCTAAGGTCTTCGGCGTCTGGTGGTCGCACATATGTGCCCTGGAAGTTATCAAGGATTGCGGCTTCCAGGTCCTCCCAACAACCAATTGATCCTGCTGGTAAGTTGTTGAGCCAATGCCGAGCTGGTCCTTTAAGATTGAGTGGGAGGTATTTGATGGCATGTAGATCATCACCGCAGGCCATGTGGATATGGAGGAGATAGTCCTCGATCCAGACCGCAGGATCTGTGGTACCATCGTATGATTCGATGTTTACGGGTTTGAAACCCTCAGGGATTTGATGATCCATTACTTCATCTGTGAAGCACAGTGGGTGTCTTGGCGCCTCATATTGGGCTATATCACGGCGTAGCTCATATGAGCTTTGTCTCTGTGTTGACCCGGCGGGTTTGTTGTATCCGTGGCGTCGGTAATCATCGAGTCGTTGGGCCCATGCGATCCGTGGATCGATCTTGTATGTTTTGCCTTATCCTCCAATATATCTACAAGTCCGTAGCGTTTTCCCATGCCTTGGTACTTTTGGCGGCGTCGGGGTGTGGCTTGGCGGAGGGCCGAGAGGCTTCTCTACTCCAGTGACCACAGGGGTGGCGATCTGCCATGTCATCTTGTTTGGTGACTTGGGTGCTTCCTCCTCGATCGAGCAGCGGCCTGCGTTTGGGGTAGCTTTTGGAGGGCGTTGAGTTCATACTCTTGGCTGCAAGGACTTGATCCATCTGTCGCTAGCAGGTCTTAGTCATCTCTAAGTTGTTGCTGCTTTTCTTGAGGCTGCTTGCCGTGGCTATAAGCCTGCGTTTGAAAGCAGCTCTGTTGGCGGGATCCTCGGGCACGACAAATTCATCGTCGTCGAGGCTTGCCTCATCTTGGGAGGGCGCGCATAATTATCGTCCTCGACCTCTCTTTACTGCCACCTTTGTCGTGCGGACTTACTTCTCCCTCCTCCTGCGCTGAGTCCTGCTTTGGAGGGGTTGTCTTCAACCTTGTATTTGGGGTGTTATTATCTCCGTGCGAGAATCACATTTTTGTTGTTGCGGGATTTAGGCGGCGCTTGGCGTCGGCGCTTCAGTTGCTTCTTGGAGGGTCATCTTCCGTTGTTCCATCGCGGTTCCCATCTTTTGGGATGTCCACCATGTATATGTCATATGTGGCTGGCCTTCCGATGCCCTCTAAGCGCTGGGTCTTGAGTAAATCTCCGGGATCGTCGTCCATACCGTCGATGTCTTGGTCGAAGTCAAGCATGTCGGTTAAATCATCGGCGGTGGCTATAAAGTGGGTGGTGGGTGGGCGTTGAATTTCTTCGTCGTCCGTATCCCAACCTTCTGTCCGTAGTCGGCCAGGGCTCTCGGATAAAGAGAGACTTTAGTGAATTCAGGATGTCGGCAAAGGGCGAGTCTTGAAAGATGTCCGTGGCAGTGAACTCCATGATTGGCGTGTCGGATTCGATTAAGCGGTAGCGGGGGTTGAGTCGGAGGAGTTCGGCACCACAGTCGAGTCTTCGCAAAGGGACAGGGATGGAGTTCGGCTCAATCGTCGTAGTGATCGTAGCCCCGGTGTCCAACCACTCGTCCTCGATCGGGAAATCCGGCTCCGGATTAAGGGTCGGAAGCGGATCTTGGTGCGGCCTCGAGGGCCTTTGTTAGCTGCGAGCTAGATCATGCCCATCGAGGCGGTGTGGCACGCAGCTGCGGCCCGAATCCGTCGAAGATCAAGTCTTGCGGACATCGGCGTATAGTTCAAACTTCAAATCTGACCTGATGGCGGGCGTAGCTTCGATCTGCTCGGATGGCCAGCGAATTGGCCTGATGCAAAGCCGCCCGAATCTGAAGATCTGTCAGGGAGAAAAGTCTCACCACTGGACGCGTCGTTATTGATGATCGAAGGAGCCATCGGGCCTATCGGTGGCGACCGGAGGAACTCTCAATGAAAGCACCAATGTCGATGTCAAAACCGGCGGATCTCGGGTAGGGGTCCCGAGCTGTGCGTCTAGGCGGATGGTAACGGAGACAAGGGACACAATGTTTTTACCCAGGTTGGGCCTTCTCGATGGAGGTAATACCCTACTCTGCTTGATTAATATTGATGATATGGGTAGTACAAGAGTAGATCTACCACGAGATCAAGGAGGCTAAACCCTAGAAGCTAGCCTATGGTATGATTGTTGTTAGATCCTATGGACTAAAACCCTCCGGTTTATATAGACACGGATAGGTTAGGGTTACAGAGAGTCGGTTACAATGGTAGGAGATCTACATATCCGTGTCGCCAAGCTTGCCTTCCGCCAAGGAAAGTCCCATCCGGACAGGGGCGAAGTCTTCAATCTTGTATCTTCATAGTCTTGGAGTCGGCCGT
>JAHIAM010006356.1:0-52460 GCA_021605205.1 Aegilops longissima | reverse complement strand
AGTCCGGAAGTGAACACGTGTTGGAGTTATGTCCGACGAAGTAGTTCAGATCACTTGATCGCTATTAGCTTCTCGACCGCGCTTTGCTTCTCTTCTCGCCTCTTTTTGCGATGTAGCCACCATATATGCTAGTCGCTGCTGCAGCTCCACTTTACTACCCTGTCCTTCCTATAAGCTTAAATAGTCTTGATCTCATGGTGTGAGATTGCCGAGTCCCCATGACTCATGATACTTCCAAAACAGTTGCAGTGTCCATGATGCAAGTGCAGTGACTCAACCGAGCTCACGGGAGTTCGACGAGGAACGTGGTCGTTATTATGTGTCTTTTCCTGATGATCAGAGTGGTGCCCAGCTGGGACGATTCGGGATCTGTAGCATTTGGGGTATCTTCTTTATTTTGGTTCCGTAGTCGGACCTTGAGTGTACTCAATGATGGATGTTTATTTATGTACTGTGTGAAGTGGCGATCGTAAGCCAACTATGTATCTCTTTCCTTATTTATTACATGGGTTGTGTGAAGATTACCTCACTTATACATTGCTTTCAATGCGGTTATGCTTCTAAGTCGTGCCTCGACACGGGAGATATAGCCGCATCGGGGCGTATAAGTTGGTAATCGAGCCTTCTCCCACTTAGGAGCCCCTACTTGATTGTTTGTCATGCGTTGTTGAGTCTAGAATGGAAAATGTTTTGAGTCTTAGGATTTTATATATCGAGAGTAGGATTCTTTTACTTCCCACCCCTTCGCCAGCCTCGGTGAGGTATCCCGACGAGAGTTTTGACTTTCTCTCTCAATTTCACTAAAAATTTTTTTAGGATCACGTGGGTATCTTGGAATCGTTCCGATGGTTTTGTGACGAGAACATTGTTCTTGGTGCCTCCCGACATTTAGGGGTTGTGGCGTGTCCCGGGAGTTGAGCTCCGAGGTGTTGTCGCCACAATTTTATCGCTGCAGTTCGAATACCTGAGTTTTGCCGACATCGAAATCTCTTTTGTGCGCTTGTTGGTGAGATAACCCCGATAGCTCAAAGATCGTGGAAAAGGGAGTATTGCCATGACTTGTATAACGGATGTTTTTTCGAAGGTCGAGGTACACGATTTCCGAGGATTTCTTGGTTATGTGTTGACGGATGGATACAACTGGATCTAGGTATTGTTAGTTTGGGTGATATATTTTGTGTCCCTGTATCCCCAACACCAGATTGCATAACCGAAAGTTTCGGAGTTTATAGGTGGGAATTCTAGTAGCTTACAGATATTCTTTCCGATGATGTATGATTTGAGATTGGGGTTCAACGCTCAGTGGTCCGCCCATTCACGGTCGATTTACAAGGGTCGCGAGACGCCTTAAAGAATCCTTGGCTATGCTGATTCGGGACGCCTTGTTTGTCATTCGTGACGCCCGCTATACGTCATGTCCGTAGGGCCCCACCACTAACACTTTGGGCGTAAATTCTATCATGTGTTTGTTCCGCTCATTCTAGAAGCCAATCTTTTGTTTTCAGCCAGATATTCGAATTGTTTCTAAGGCGATGTTATTTCCATATCTTTATCTAAGTGGCTTCTCACCTTAATGGACGGTGATGATTAACTTTGAATTCATTCATTCATTCTTGTTCAATGTTTATTGTGAAGACTATATGTTGCAATTTCTATCCGCTGATTCTACTTATCTTTTGTCTATCAAGGACTAACGGATGTCACCTCTCCAGATGGCTCCGCCAACGCTGCCTCAATCCGGATCGCAATGATGGGGATCACGAACCTCCACCTCCACCTCCACCTCCGCCTCCAGAGGCTCGGCAAGCTATCATGGCAGCCACCAATGCCAATGCTCGATGATTTTGCAGCTCTTGCAAGAACGCATCAGGGCAAGGCAATCAAGGGAATCAAGGTCAAGGCAACAATCACCCACATTTTGCTACTCTCGCCGCCTCGCTAATCAGCCAAGTCTTTCGCTTCGTGGTCGAGGCCACGACGCCGACGATTGGTTAGTGGACATCTCAAGCACTTTGATCTGTAGCAATGTCGACCGAGGACTTTGTCAAGTTTGCATCGCTTCAACTCAAGGATCAAGTCTGCGAGTGGTACCAGAATACAAAGATTCCAGAGGAGGTCGATCATTACTCGATGAGTTCCGCCGTGATTTCAGAGCTCATCACATTCCAAAAGTGTTGTTGAGGTGAGGAGTTCCGCAATCTCAAGCAGGCAACATGTCTGTCTATCAATACAATATC
Source organism: Aegilops longissima (assembly GCA_021605205.1). Classification (NCBI taxonomy): domain Eukaryota; kingdom Viridiplantae; phylum Streptophyta; class Magnoliopsida; order Poales; family Poaceae; genus Aegilops; species Aegilops longissima. The sequence goes on along the minus strand of JAHIAM010006356.1, from coordinate 50,223 downwards.
CAGTTCCTGTAAGCTCGCTTGCTTTGCTAAGCAAGACGCACTGATGAAAAGAGTATGATCTATCAATTCAGAGGTGGTCCGAGAGAAGATCTGCAATTAGCTCTTGTGCTTTTTGAGCCGATAAGTATGATGATTTCTACAACATGGCTCAAGCAAGAAGCTGCTCAGCTCAAATGTGAGGCCTCTAAGAAGAGAATCAGGATGCGCTTCAGTCCTCTTCTTCCTCTCAAGTGGCAGCTAAGCAGAAGTTTTACCTTCCTCCTCCTCCGCTCCCACCTTACCAGCAGAAGAACTCAGTGGCCGTGGATTTTCCCACCCACACAACCCAAGCTATCGTAACAAGTCTAATTCTCAAGCTCCAAGGTCAAGTGCTCCTTACCACCGTCCGCCTCTCGAGGTAACTTGCAACAAATGTCAGCAGAAGGTCACTATGCTAACAAGTGCTTCAACCAGAGGCGCCTTCCGCCTCCTCCCCCGTGAAATCTTCCAAAGAATGCAAAGGGTCAAGCATAATCCCAAGTTTGCAAAGGTCAATATGATGAATGCAGCTCAAGAGGATTCTTCCGATGTGATCATGGGTAATCTTCCGCTTAATGATATTCCAGCCAAAGTCTTATTTGATACCGTGCATCGCATTGTTTCATGTCTAGATCTTTTGTTGCAAAGCATGATTTCATTTCGAAATGTTGGAAAACCCTTGGGAGTTGTTTCTCCACCTCTTCTATGAGGGCTACCACAAGGATTCCGGATGTTTCTATCAAGATGGGCGATTATAGGTTTCGCTAAACCTTTTGTTCTCGTGACTCGGATATTGATCTTATTCTCTAATGGATTATTTATCAGACAAAGCTCAGCTTGATTGTGCTGCTGTGGAAATTCAATTGACTCACTCTTCTAATGATGTGATCATCTATGCCGCTCGTGATGAAACCATTCGTTGTTTTCTCTCAATGAGAAGGGCGAATCAATGCCATCTCTCGATTCCAGCCATTTGTGAGTACCAAGATGTCTTTCCGTAAGAGCTTCCGGTATGCCTCCTCATCGCCGCTTGAGTTCATATCGATCTTGAGCCCGCATCAACCCGCTTTGTAAGCGCCCATACAAGCTTGGACCTGATGAGTGAAGGAATTGAAGAAGCAGCTCGATGAACAAGAGCGTCTGGGTTTGATCGCATCGAGTTCATCTCCTTGGGGTTGTGGTGTTCTTTTGTCCGAAGAAGGATGGCACGGACCGACTTTGCGCCGACATCATTCCATTGAATAAGAAGACAATCAAGAACAAGTATCCACTTCCCAACATCAATGAGCTTTTCGAGCAACTCAAAGGTGCTAAAGTTGTTCTCCAAGCTTGACCTTCGATGGGGTATCATCGATTCGATTCGTGAACAAGATATTCCCAAGACAGATTCGTAACAAGTTTTGGTTCTTATGAATATACTCGTCATGTCTTTCGCCTCGCAATGCTCCTCCAACTTTCTCTCGATGATGAACTTCATTTTCAACCCCTACACCAATGAATTGCCTTGGTCTATCTTGATGATATTTTGGTCTTCTCCAAGAATAAGAAGGATCATGCCAAACATTTGCATTGGTGCTAGACAAGCTCAGAGAGTACCAATTTATGCTAAGTTCTCCAAATGTGAATTTTGGCTTGATGAAGTGCTTTATCTTGGTCATATCATCTCCGCCAAGGGTATCGCAGTTAATCCCGAGAAGGTGTCCGCATTGTGAATTGGGAACCTCCTCGTAATGTCAAGCAGCTCCGCAGTTTTCTTGGTCTTGCAAGCTATTGTCAAGATTCGTTGAGAACTTCTCCAAGATTGCAAAGCCTCTTTCCAACCTTCTCCGTAAGCATGTGAAGTATGTCCGTCTCCCGAGTGTGACGTTGCTTTCAATACTCTCAAAGAGAAACTCGCCACAGCCTCCTGCCTTGACTCCTCCCGATGAATCCAAGCCATTCAAGTTTTCTCGTGATGCTTCTTCAAGGTCTCTTGCTGTTTAATGCAAGAGAAGAGAGTTGTGGCTTATACCTCTCGCCAGCTTGAAGCTCAACGAAAAGAACTACCCCACTCACGATCTTGAGTTGGCGGCAGCTTGTCCATGCATTAATAACGTGGAGACATCTCTTGTTGGGAAGGAAAGTGGACATTTTCACCGATCACAAGAGTCTCAAGTACATCTTCACTCAGCCCAACCTCAACCTCGCATGCACTGATGGGTCGAAATGATTCAAGAGTACAACCCAAGTATTGAATATACCCGGCAAGGCTAATGTCATTGCAGATGCCTTGAGCAGAAGGCTTATCGCAATAGCCTAATCCTCAAGCCCTTTCACCGGATCTCTGAAGCTTTCCGCAGCTGAATCTTCAAGTTGTTCCTCAAGGCTTTCTTGCCAACCTCATAGTCTCTCCTACTTTGGAAGATCAGATTCGTGAGGCTCAACTTCGGATACCATGGTGAAGAAGGTGAAACGTGGTATCGACAAGGGCATTTCCAAGTACAAGTGCTTCCACGCTGATGACAAAGATACTCGTTTTTGAGGACCGGATTGTGGTTCCTAAGGGTGATCTCGAAAAGTCATTATGAACGAGGCTCACAATTCGCTTCTATCCATTCATCCCGGAAGTACGAAGATGTACCATGATCTCAAGCAACATATTGGTGGACTCGAATGAAGCGAGAAATTGCTCAATTCGTGAATGAGTGTGATGTCTCAGAAGAGTGAAAGGTAACACCAAAGACCAGCTGGTCTCCTCCAACCTCTTGCTATTCCTGAATGGAAGTTTGATCATATTGAAATGGACTTCTGGATCGGCTTTCCAAAGTCCAAGCGTGGAAATGATGCTATCTTTGTTGTCATTGACAAGCTTACTAAAGTGGCTCATTTTCTTCCTATCAAAGAATCCATCACAAGAGCTCAGCTTGGCGAGCTATACACCTCCAGTGATTGTCTCTTTGCACGGCATTCCACAAGTGATCTCTTCGCACTGTGGCAGATCTTTACCTCCAAGTTCGGGATTCTTTCGTAAGGCCATGGGCACCAACATTCGCTTTCATCACAGCTTTCCATCCTCAAACAAGTGGCTGTTGAGCGAGTAAATCAAATCCTTGAAGATATGCTCGTGGCTTGTGTCATTTCCTTCGTATGAAGTGGAAGATTGTCTTCCATATGCCGAATTCTCCTACAACAACAGCTTCCGTTTAGTTCGGCAAGGCCCCATTCAAATTTCTATGGCGTAAAGTGTTGTACTCCTCTCAATTGGTCTCGAGACAGTGAACGCCAACTTCTTGGCAATGACTTGATCACGTATGTAAGAAATGTGCCAAGTCATTCATGAGAATTCAAAGCCGCAATCGCGCTTTAAGAGCTATTATGATGATAAGCACCGTGATGTGGCTTTTGAAATCGGAGACCATGTCTACCTCTGCCTCTCCAATGAAAGGCACTCGCCGCTCGGTATCAAAGGGAAGCTTGCCCCTAGATACGTGGGTCCTTTCAAGATCATTGGGAAAAGAGGCGATCTCGCCTATCAACTTGAGCTTCCATCCAACTTTGCAAACGCACACGATGTGTTTCACGTGTCACAGCTTCGCAAGTGCTTCAAGACTCTCGAACGCACTATCAACTTCAAGAGATTGACCTTCAAGAAGATCTCTTATCATGAGCACCCTGCTATTCTTGAAGAAACCGAGCGCAAGACTCGCAACAAGTCAATCAAATTCTCGAAAGTGAAGTGGTCACACCATTCAACCGAGAAGCTACCGGGAGCACGAGGATCACCTCCGCTCGAGTATCCGGAGTTCTTTCAGTCCTAGATCTCGGACGAGATCCTCTTGTAGTGGTGGAGTGTTGTAACACCCCGAAGTAACTTTCCATATTTGTAACTCCAACTCTTGCCATTTTCGCATTGATATATGATATTCCTCCGTGGTTGGGTTTTTCTTCATTTTGCTTTTTGTCTATGTCATGCATTTTATCATGTCATCATGTGCATCGATTTGCATACGTGTTCGCCTCATGATTCCAGCATTTTTCCCGCTTGTCCGCTTTTGCATTCCAAGACTCCTATCTCCCCATGTCCTTTTACGCTTTTTCGTAAAGGGTACTAAACCTTCTCGAAATGAACCGAGGTTTGTCTAGTGGCCTTGGTATACCACCCAGACCACCGGTCAAGTTTCGGTCATTTGAGCTCGCTTGGTACTCCAACGGTTAACCGTGACTCTCACAAAGGCCTATTTTAAGTTGCAGCCCAACACCCTCCAAAACAGCCCAATAACCCATCTAAGTCACTTCCATGCTCTCCGTCGCTCGATCACGATCGTGGGCGAAAACTACACCTCATTTGACTCTCCTAGCTCCTCTATGCCTATTTAAGCAAACCCTCCAACCGGATCATCCTTCCCAAACCCTAAAACTGTCACACTGGCCGGACGTGTCCGCCTGGCCGACACATCGCTGCCGCAAGAGCTGCTGGCAGGCCACACCTGTCCGCTGCTGCTGCCTCAAGGCTGCCCCACTGGCCCAGGGGGCCCGCCTGCCCACCACACCGGCACGCCGGCCCCACACACACCACACACACACAAGGGTACATCATCGCTTTCGCTGGGCGACCTCCGACTTCCTGGCTTGCCACCACACGGCCACGCCACTGACTCGACTACAAGGCCTCACACAAGGCCACGCACGACCACCGCCACTGCCTCGACTGCGCCACCTCACGGCATGACCTCCTTCCTCCTTCACTGCTCAAGGCCATTGCTGTCGTTGATCGGGCCGAGCCCGATCCAGATCCGTTTCGGCCGAGAGCCTGCTGACTTCTCTCTCCTTTCTTTTTCTAAGTCTTTTCATATTAGTGATTTTGTTGCATTTTCAACATGCTATATCTTTGCATCTGTAGATCCATTTTATGCGATAATATGTCAAAATGTTCGCCTCAAGAGTAGATCATTTCATTTCATTGCATCATTTTCATTTGAGCTCATCTTGATGCCCGAAATGCTGTTGGAAGAGTGCTATGTGATGATAGTTTCTGTTTCGTAACAGAACTTGCACTTTTGTTATTTTTGCCATGGTTAATGTGTGCACCCTATGATTTTGAGTCCTACATGTGTTTTGAAATATGCCATGCCATCTTTCCAGGGGTGTATGACATGTATTTTTGTGATCTATGTGGTGACTAGCACAAGCACGCAAAGTAGGTGTGCTGATGTTGCTGATTTCAGCCCTGTTTTAGCTGATTTTGATGCCATGTTAACTTGATGCTACCAAGAGATCTATGCATATTTTGAGATACTTCAGTAAGGGTGTTTTGTAAAACATGTCTTGCTCTATCCATCCATGCCTTTGTTTGCAATTATGGGATGCCATAGCTTGAGTCAATCGAGCTCTACTTTTGCTACCAAATGTTTCCTGGCAGATTGTATACGTGTTATTCAATTTTGCCCAGGTTGTTGTGGTTGTCCCATGTATGCTATGTTATTTTTTCTTGCCATATATGTCTTCTATGTCATGTCTTCTTGATGTATGTATGCTTAGTTTTTCATATAAGGCTCTGTAGTGAGTGCATTGAGCTTGTAAACATGCCCTCTCGTTATCAGTTTTTGACATGTCATGTTGCTGAATCTGTTAACGAAACTTTCAATATTGACATGGGTGTTACTATATTTTCTGATCCTTTTTGGCTTATGGTCAGTAAGGGAATTTTGATCTATGCTTTGAGTAGATTCATGCCATGCCATGTTTTGCTATTTTAAGTTCCTGTAGCATGTAGTTTTGTTGCTCTGAACATTGCAACCTGATGCTGTTTTTGCCATGTCCAGCCTGATATTTTGTGCACTTTTGCCATGCTTGTTTGAACCTGTTATGATGTGAACTAGCCGTAGCTCAGTGCTCATCTTTTGTCGAGCATCTTGTGTAGATCACTGCTATGTGCCTTGTTGATACGTTTGGGTGCAGTAGCTTAATTAATTGTTGCTTGCTAAGTGGCATCATGCTGTTAATGGCAGATTTGCGCCATTCTTGTTTTGCTTGTCATTTCCAAACCGTGCATCCGATTCCGGTGATCTTTATATCGATTTCAACCGAAATCATCTCATCTTTCCAGTGGCATGCTTGGTTTGCCAAGTTGATGCCTGGTTCATCATTTACCTTCCGAGCGCATATACGCATTGCATATCACATCCCGCATATCATGTCATGTTTTGCATCATGTTGATTGTGCATTGCACCGTGATTTATTGTGGTTCCTTTGTTTGTGTTGTTGCTTTGGGTAGAGTCGAGACGAGTACGTGAACGAGGAACCTGTTGAGAACGCTTACGAGGATCAAGCTTTCGACAACTCGAGAACATTGCGCAAGATGACCATACCTCAAATCACTTCTATCTTTGCTATGCTAGTTGCTCGCTTTTTGCTATGCCTATGCTGCGATGCCTACCACTTGCTATATCATGCCACCCATATTGCCATGTCAGCCCCTAACCATCCTTTTCCTAGCAAACCGCTGATTGGCTATGTTACCGCTTTGCTCAGCCCTCTTATAGCGCTGTTAGTTGCGTGAAGTTGAAGTTTGTTCCTTGTTGGGACATGGAGATGTTGTTCCTTGTTGGAACATGTTTACTTGTTGGGGATATCACAATATATATGTCTGCTATAATTAATACATCTATATACTTGGTAAAGGGTGGAAGGCTCGGCCTTATGCCCGTGTTTTGTTCCACTCTTGCCACCCTAGTTTCCGCCATACCGTGTTATGTTCCTTGATTTCGCTCTTTACACGGTTGGTGATTTATGGGACCCCTTGACAGTTCGCTTTGAATAAGACTCGTCCAAGAAGGCCCAACATTGGTTTTACCATTTGCCACCCAAGCCTTTTCCCCGGTTTTCGCGAGCTCGAGGGTCATCTTATTTTAAACCCCGGCCAAGGTTCCTTCGAAGCGTTGGTCCAAACTAGAGCACCGTATGGGACCATTCCTTGGCAACATGGATTACGCCGGTTCCTCGTGACGCTTAGCTTATCCGTGTGCCCCGAGAACGAGATATGTGCAGCTCCTATCGGGATTTGTTGGCACAATGGGTGGTCTTGCTGGTCTTGTTTTATTGTCGTCGAAATGTCTTGTAGTCCGGATTCCGAGATTGATCGGTCTTCCCGTAGAAGGAATATCCTTCGCTGACCGTGAGAGCTTATAATGGGCTGTTGGGACACCCCGCAGGTAATATCTTTCAAAGCCGTGCTCATGTTATGAGGCGATGGGAATTTGTTAATGTCCGTTGTAGAAAACCCAAAGTTGACCTCAATAAAATACACATCAATCAAGGTGTAACTGGATGGTCTCTTCTCGCGAGTCCGGAAGTGAACACGGTGTTGGAGTTATGTCCGACGAAGTAGTTTAGGATCACTTCTTGATCGCTATTAGCTTCTCGACCGCGCTTTGCTTCTCTTCTCGCTTCTTTATGTATGTAGCCACCATATATGCTAGTCGCTGCTGCAGCTCCACTTTACTACCCTGTCCTTCCTATAAGCTTAAATAGTCTTGATCTCGCTGGTGTGAGATTGCTGAGTCCCCATGACTCATGATACTTCCAAAACAGTTGCAGTTCCGATGATGCAAGTGCAGGTGACTCAACCGAGCTCACGGGAGTTCGACGAGGAACGTGGTCGTTATTATGTGTCTTTTCCCGATGATCGTGAGTGGTGCCCAGCTTGGGACGATTCGGGATCCGTAGCATTTGGGGTATCTTCTTTATTTTGGTTCCGAGTCGGACCTTGAGTGTACTCAATGATGGATGTTTATTTATGTACTGTGAAGTGGCGAATCGAAGCCAACTATGTATCTCTTTCCTTATTTATTACATGGGTTGTGTGAAGATTACCTCACTTATGACATTGCTTTCAATGCGGTTATGCTCTAAGTCGTGCCTCGACACGGGAGATATAGCCAGATCGGGCGCGTTACACACCAGCCCCTTGTGGCTCGTATGCTTCTCTCTTGCCCATAAGGCCCATATCTTTTGCCGGGGTGCCCAAACCCCGCCCTGTGACCCGATAAGTACCCTAGACTTCTCCCTCAAACACTTCTTGCGTCCAATACCCTCGCCCTATATATCAATCTTTACCTCTCGACCATTTTGAGACTCCTCGTCATGTACGTGATCTCATTCGAGACTTCAACAACATTCGTCACCAAATCACATAACTCATATAATACTATATCATCATCGAACGTTGCGCAAGGGACCCCACGGTTCGAGAACTATGTAGACATAACCAGACACCTCTCCGGTCCATAACTTATACGTCTCCAACGTATCTATAATTTTTTATTCTTCCATGTTGTTATATTATCAATCTTGGATGTTTTATAATCATTTTATAGTCATTTTATATCATTTTTTGGTACTAACCTATTGACATAGTGCCAAGCGCCAGTTGTTGTTTTTTTGCATGTTTTTTACATCGCAGATAATTAATACCAAACAGAGTCCAAACGCAGCGTAACTTTTTATGGATTTTTCTGGACCAGAAGACAACCAATGGGCCGAAGAAGCACATGGGGGCTGGTCAAAATGTTTTCTAGGGTTTGCACGCTTCACACTCTCTCTCCAGTATATATATACACGCTGGAGCCTCAGCGCTAGAAGTTGCTCTTTCACACTCTCTCGCCTCCCGGCCGGAGCCTCAGCTTGAAGTTGCTTCTTCAACTCTCTCGCCTCTCCAGATCTAAACAAGACTTTGTTGGCCTCTGCCTCCCCCTCACTGCTGCTCAAAGAGCCGGCAGGATCCGTCCACCGAAGGGAAGGAGGCTTAACGCTGTCGCCACACGAGGAAGGGAACCCACTATCAAGGCGCAGCTATTCACTTTCCACCCAGCAAGCGGCGCTGGAGGGCCTCCGACCCTTCTTCTTCGCCACCGTCAGCGCCCACCGAACCACGCCCAAGAACCTTAAGGTATAATTTACTTAATCCACATGCATTGCTCTAGCTGCATGTATACCATGAATCTAGGACGTGGTTCAAAGAGGAAAGGAGTGGGGAAAGTAGGGAAAAGTTGTACCCTCCGCTTTCTAAATATAAGTCTTTGTAGAGATTTTACTAGGACTACATACGGAGCAAAATGAATGAATCTACACTCTAAAATGCATCTATATACATCCGTATGTGGTTCATAGTGGAATCTTTACAAAGACTTATATTTAGGAACGGAGGAAGTATATAGCATGAATCTAGGACGTGGTTCAAAGAGGAAATGAAGGGGGAAAGTTGTATAGCATGAATCTAGGACGTGGTTCAAAGAGGAAAGGAATGTGGGAAAGTAGTGGGGAAAGTTGTATTGCATAAATCTAGGACGTGGTTCAAAGAGGAAAGGAAGGGGCGAAAGTACTAGTTCAAAAAGGAAAGGAAGGGACAAGGCTGTAGAGTTTGAGCAGGACTAGATTTGCTGCGCTCACATAGGGATGTTGGGGAACGTAGTAATTTCAAAAAAATTCCTACGCACACGCAAGATCATGGTGATGAATAGCAACGAGAGGGGAGAGTGTGTCCACGCACTGTGAGACCTAAAGCGGAAGCGCTATGACAACACGGTTGATGTAGTCGACGCCTTCACGATCCGACCGATCCAAGTACCGAACGACGGCACCTCCGTGTTCTCGCACATCGCTCAGCTCGATGACAATCCCTGACCGAGCCAGCAGGTGTCGGGATGAGTTCCGTCAGACGACGGCGCAGGACGATGATGATGCTCATCGCGCAGGCTTCGCCTAAACTCCGCGACGATATGACCGAGGTGGAATATGGTGGAGGGGGCACCGACACGGCTAAGGAACGATCCGAGATCAACTTGTGTGTCCTAGGGTGCCCCCGCCCAAAGATATAAAGGAGCAAGGGGGTGCCGGCCCTAGGAGGAGGCGGCCAAGGAGTCCTACTCCCACCGAGTAGGACTCCCTTCCTAGTTGGAATAGGACTTGGGGAGGAAAGAGGAGGCGCCGCCCCTTCCTTGTCCTATTCAACTAGGGGAGGGGGCGCTGCCTGCCCCGGCCGCCCTCCTCTTCTCCCTCATGGCCCACTACATGATTAACCCCGGAGGGTTCCAGAACTTCCTGTTCCTAAAATCCCGATTTCACCCGAACTATTCAAGTCCAAACACAGGCTTCCAATATATCAATCTTTATGTCTCGACCATTTAGAGACTCGTCATGTCCGTGATCACATCCGGACTCAACAAACTTCGTACATCAAAACTCATAAACCGCAACGTAACGTTGTTGCAAGGACTTACGGTTCGAGAACTATGTAGACATGACCTAGAACTATTCTCGTCAATAACCAATAGTGGAGCCTGATGTTCATATTGGTTCCTACATTTTCTACGAAGATCTTTATCGGTCAAACCGCATAACAACATAATGTTGTTCCCTTTGTCATCGGTATGTTACTTGTCCGAGATTCGATCGCTTGTATCCAATACCTAGTTTAATCTCGCTATCGCAAGTCTCTTTACTCGCTCCGTAATACATCATTTCCTAACCAACTCATTAGTTACAATGCTTGCAAGGCTTAGGTGATGAGTATTACCGAGAAGGCCCAGAGATACCTCTCCGATAATCGGAGGACAAAACCTAATCTCAATTATGCCAACTCGACATATACTTTTGGAGACACCTGAGAGTACCTTTATAATCACCCAGCTTATGCTAGACGCTTTGGTAGCACACAAAGTGTTCCTCCGTAAACGGAGTTGCACAATCTCATAGTTGCAGAACTTTGTATAAGTCATGAAGAAAGCAATAGCAACATACTAAACGATCAAGTGCTAAGCTAATGTATGGGTCAAGTCAATCACATCATTCTCCTAATGATGTGATCCCATTAATCAAATGACAACACATGCCTATGGTTAGGAAACATAACCATCTTTCATCAATGAGCTAGTCAAGTAGAGGCATACTAGTGACATTATGTTTGTCTATGTATTCACACATGTATCATGTTTCCGGTTAATACAATTCTAGCATGAATAATAAACATTTATCATGATATGAGGAAATAAATAATAACTTTATTATTGCCTCTAGGGCATATTTCCTTCAATCTTCCACTTTCTCTAGAGTCAAAAATCTAGATTACATAGTAATGATTCTAACACCCATGGAGTCTTGGTGCTGATCATGTTTTGCTCGTGAGAGAGGCTTAGTCAACGGGTCTGCAACATTCAGATCCGTATGTATCTTGCAAATCTCTATGTCTCCCACTTAGACTTGGTCCCAATGGAATTGAAGGCCTCTTGATGTGCTTAGTCCTCTTGTGAAATCTGGATTCCTTTGCCAAGGCAATTGCACCAAGATTGTCACAGAAGATCTTCATTGGTCCCGATGCACTAGGTACAACACCTAGATCGGAAATGAACTCCTTCATCCGCATTCCTTCATTTGCTGCTTCCAAGCAGCTAGGTACTCCGCTTCACATGTAGATCCCGCCACGACGCTTTGTTTAGAACTGCACCAACTTACGCTCCACCGCTTAATAAAAATACGATCCGTTTATGCATTTAGAATCGTCCGGATCAGTGTCAAAGCTTGCATCGACGTAACCCTTTACGACAAGCTCTTTGTCACCTCCATAAACGAGAAACATATCCTTAGTCCTTTTCGTATTTCAGATATTCTTGACCGCTGTCCAAAGGATCCACTCCTCGGATTACTTTGGTACCTCCCTCGCTAAACTAATAGCAAGGCACACATCAGTCCGGTACACAGATTGCATACATGATAGAGCCTATGGATGAAGCATAGGGAACTCCTTTCATTTTCTCTCTATCTTCTCGTAGTTGGTCGGGCATTGAGTCCGACTCAATCTTATACCTTGTAATACAGGCAAAACCCTTTCTTTGCCTCGATCCATATTGAACTTTTTCAAGACTTTATCAAGGTATGTGCATTGTGAAAGTCCAATCAAGTGTCTTGATCTATCTCTATAGATCTTGATGCCTAATATGTAAGCAACTTCACCGAGGTCCTTCATTGAAAAACTTTTATTCAAGTATCCTTTATGCTATCCAGAAATTCTATATCATTTCCAATCAACAATATGTCGCCCACATATAATATTAGAAATGCTACAGAGCTCCCACTCACTTTCTTGTAAATACAGTGCTTCTCCAAAAGTCTCAGATAAAACCATATGCTTTGATTACACTATCAAAGCGCTTATTCCAACTCCGAGAGGCTTGCACCGCACCATAGATTGATCGTTGAGCTTGCACACTTTGTTAGCCCCTTAGGATCGACAAAACCTTCCGTTGCATCATATACAACTCTTCTTCCGTAAATCCATTCAGAAATGCAGTTTTGACATCCATCTGCCATATTTCATGATCATAAAATGCGCAATTGCTAACATGATTCGGACAGACTTAAGCATCGCCACGGTGAGAAGGTCTCATCGTAGTCAACCCCTTGAACTTGTCGAAACCTTTTGCAACAAGTCGAGCTTTGTAAACAAAGAATATTACCGCCAAATACCTCTTCTTCTTGAAAATCCATTTATTCTCTATTGCTTGTCCGACCATCGGGCAAGTCAACCAAAGTCCACACTTTGTTCTCATACATGGATCCCATCTCAGATTTCATGGCTTCAAGCCATTTTATGGAATCTGGCTCACCATCACTTCTTCATAGTTCGAGGTTCACCATGATCTAGTAGCATGACTTCCGTAATAGGATTACCGCATCACTGTGCGGATTTTACTCGTTGATCTACGGTTCAAGAATAACTTAATCAAGTTTCATGATCATCATCATTAACTTCCTCACTAATCGGTGTAGGTGTCACAGAACCGATTTCGTGATGAACTACTTTCCAATAAGGGAGCTGGTATCATTACCTCATCAAGTTCTACTTTCCTCCCACTCACTTCTTTCGAGAGAATCTCCTTCTAGAAAGGATCCATTCTGGCAACGAATGTCTTGCCTTCGGATCTGTGATAGAAGGTGTACCCAATTGTCTCCTTTGGGTATCCTATGAAGACACATTTTTCCGATTTGGGTTCAAGCTTATCGTTTGAAGCTTTTTCACATAAGCATCGCAACCCCAAACTTTCGTAAACGACAACTTTTGTTTCTTGCCAAACCATAGTTCATAAGGTGTCGCCTCAACGGATTTTGATGGTGCCCTATTTAACGTGAATGTGGTCGCCTCTAAAGCATAACCCCAAAACGATAGCGTAAATCGGTAAGAGACATCATAGATCGCACCATATCTAGTAAAGTACGACACGACGATCGACACACCATTACGCTGTGGTGTTCCAGTATGGAGTTGCGTAAACTATTCCGCATTGTTTCAAATGTAGTCCAAACTCGTAACTCAAATATTCTCCTCCACGATCAGATCGAGAAACTTTATTTTCTTGTTACGATGATTTTCAACTTCACTCAAATTCTTTGAACTTCTCAAATGTTTCAGATTTATGCTTCATTAAGTAGATATACCCAGATTCGCTTAAATCATCCGTGAAGGTGAGAAAATAACGATATCCGCCACGAGCTTCAACATTCATCGACCACATACATCCGTATGTATGATTTCCAACAAATCTGTTGCTTTCCATAGAACCGAGAACGGTGTTTTAGTCATCTTGCCCATGAGGCACGGTTCGCAAGTACCAAGTGATTCATAATCAAGTGGTTCCAAAAGTCCATCAAGATGGAGTTTCTTCATGCGCTTTACAATCGATATGACCTAAACGGCAAGTGCACAAATAAGTTGCACTATCATTATCAACTCTGCATCTTTTGGCTTCGACATTATGAATATGTGTATCACTACTATCGAGATTTAATAAGAATAGACCACTCTTCGAGGGTGCATGACCTAAAATATATTACTCATATAAATAGAACAACCATTATTCTCTCGATTTAAATGAATAACTGCCTCGCATCAAACAAGATCCAGATATAATGTTCATGCTCAACGCCGCACCAAATAACAATTATTTAGGTCTAAAACTAATCCCAAGGTAGATGTAGAGGTAGCGCGTCGACCGCGATCACATCGACTTTGGAACCGCTTTCCACGCCAGATCGCCACCTCGCCCTGGCTGCTGCTCGCATTCGTAGTCCCTGCTTCGAGTTGCAAATATTAGCAATGTAACCAGATCAAATACCCAAAGCTACATGCGAGCTCTAGTAAGGTACACATCAATAACATGTATATCACATATACCTTTGTTCACCTTGCCATCCTTCTTATCAGCCAAATACTTGGGGCAGTTCCGCTTCCAAAGGACCAGCTTGCTTGCAGAGAAGCACTCAGCCAGTGCTTAGGTCCGACTTGGGTTTCTTCTCTTGAGCAGCAACTTGCTTGCCGCTCTTCTTAAAGTTCCCTTCTTCTTCCCTTTGCCCTTTTCTTGAAACTAGTGGTCTTGTTGACCATCAACACTTGATGCTCCTTCTGATTTCTACCTCCGCAGCTTTTAGCATCATGTAAGAGCTCGGAAGTGTCTTGTTCATCCCTTGCATATTATAGTTCATCACGAAGCTCTTGTAGCTTGGTGGCGTGATTGGAGAATTTCGTCAATGACACTATCATCCGGAAGATTAACTCCCGCTTGAATCAAGTGATTATTATACCTGCACATTTTGAGTATATGCTCACCGATGTAACTATTCTCCTCCATCTTGCAGCTATAGAACTTATTGGAGACTTCATATCTCTCAATCCGCATTTGCTTGAAATATTAACTTCAACTCCTGAACATCTCATATGCTCCATGACGCTCAAAACGCCGTTGAAGACCCGGTTCTAAGCCGTAAAGCATGGCACATCGAACTATAGAGTAGTCATCACTTTGCTCGCCAGACGCTCACAACTTCTCGCGTTGTTCTGCAGCAGTTCGCACCCAGCGGTGCTTCCAGATTTAATTCTTCCGTGCAGCAATGAGGATAATCTCGTTACGGACCTAGTCCGTAATTGCTACCATCATCTTTCAACTTTGCTTTCAAGGAACGATTAAAATTCAAAGGAACAACAAAGACGAGCCATCTATCTACAATAAACATAGATAATCAAAATACTATCAGTGCTAAGTTCATGATAAATTTAAGTTCAATTAATCATATTATTTAAGAACTCCCACTTAGACAGTACATCTCTAGTCATCTAAGTGATCACGTGATCCAAATCAACTAAACCATAACCGATCATCACGTGAGATGGAGTAGTTTTCAATGGTGAACATCACTATGTTGATCATATCTACTATATGATTCACGCTGACCTTTCGGTCTCCGTGTTCCGAGGCCATATCTCGCATATGCTAGGCTCGCAAGTTTAACCTGAATATTCCGCATGTGCAAAACTGGCTTGCACCCGCTGTAGATGGACGAGAGCTTATCACACCCGATCATCACGTGGTGTCCGGGCACGATTTAACTTTGGCAACGTGCATACTCAGTGGAGAACACTTCTTGATAATTTTAGTGAGAGATCATCTTAAAATGCTACCGCCAATCAAAGCAAGATAAGATGCATAAAGGATAAACATCACATGCAATCAATATAAGTGATATGATATGGCCATCATCATCTTGTGCTTGTGATTCCATCTCCAGAGCACCGCCATGATCACCATCGCCACCGGGCGCGACACCTTGATCTCCATCGTAGCATCGTTGTCGCCTCGCCAACTATTGCTTCTACGACTATCGCTATCGCTTAGTGATAAAGTAAAGCAATTACATGGCGCTTGCATTTCATACAATAAAGCGACAACCATATGGCTCCTCGCCAGCCACAATAACTCGTTACAAAACATGATCATCTCATACAATAAAATATAGCATCACGCCTTGACCATATCACATCACAACATGCCCTGCAAAACAAGTTAGACGCCCTCTACTTTGTTGTTGCAAGTTTTACGTGGCTGCTACGGGCTGAGCAAGAACCGTTTACCTCACGATCAAAACCACAACGATAGTTCGCAAGTTAGTGATGTTTTAACCTTCGCAAGGACCGGGCGTACACACTCGGTTCAACTAAAGTGAGAGAGACAGACACCCGCCAACACCTTTAAGCAACGAGTGCTCGCAGCGGTGAAACCAGTCTCGCAGAAGCGACGACAGCAGTAATGTCGGTCCGGCCGCTTCATCTCACAATACCGCCAACCAAAGTATGACATGCCGGTAAGCAGATGACTTGTATCGCCCACAACTCACTTGTGTTCTACTCGCATATAACATCAACGCATAAAACCTGGCTCGATGCCATCGCTAGGGGAACGAGTAATTTCAAAACAATTCCTACGCACACGCAAGATCATGGTGATGTATAGCAACGAGAGGGGAGAGTGTGTCCACATACCCTCGCAGACCAAAAGCGAAGCATTATGACAACGCTGTTGATGTAGTCGACGCCTTCACGATCCGACCGATCCAAGTACCGAACGACGGCACCTCCGTGTTCGCACATCGCTCAGCTCGATGACAATCCCCGACCGATCCAGCAGGGTGTCGGGATGAGTTCCACAAGACGACGGCGCAGGACGATGATGATGCTCTCATCGCGCAGGCTTCGCCTAAACTCCGCGACAATATGACCGAGGTGGAATATGGTGGAGGGGGCACCGACACGGCTAAGGAACGATTCAGAGATCAACTTGTGTGTCCTAGGGTGCCCCCGCCTCAGATATAAAGGAGCAAGGGGGTGCGGCCCCCTAGTCCCCCCTTTCCTAGTTGGGATAGGACTTGGGGAGGGAAAGAGAGGGGCCGCCCCTTCCTTGTCCTATTCGGACTAGGGGAGGGGCGCGCGCCTGCCCCCGCCGCCCTCCTCTTCTCCCTCATGGCCCACTAAGGCCCATTAACCCCGGGAGGGTTCCAGAACCCCCGTGTTCCAGAAAACCCGATTTCACTTGGAACTATTCCAAGTCCAAACATAGGCTTCCAATATATCAATCTTTATGTCTCGACCATTTCGAGACTCGCCATGTCCGTGATCACATCCGGGACCAACAAGCTCCGACATCAAAACTCATAAACTGCCATCGAACGTTGTTGCAAGGACTCTACGGGTTCGAGAACTATGTAGACATGACCTAGAACTATTCTCGGTCAATAACCAATAGTGGAGCCTGGATGTTCATATTGGTTCCTACATTTTCTACGAAGATCTTTATTGGTCAAACCGCATAACAACATACGTTGTTCCTTTGTCATCGGTATGTTACTTGTCCGAGATTCGATCGCTTGATCCAATACCTAGTTTAATCTCGCTACGGCAAGTCTCTTTACTCGCTCAGAATACATCATTTCATAACCAACTCATTAGTTACAATGCTTGCAAGGCTTAGGTGATGAGTATTACCGAGAAGGCCTAGAGATACCTCTCCGATAATCGGAGTGACAAAACCTAATCTCAATTATGCCAACTCAACATATACTTTTGAGACACCTGAGAGTACCTTTATAATCACCCAGCACGCTAGACCTTTGGTAGCACACAAAGTGTTCCTCCGTAAACGGAGTTGCACAATCTCATAGTTGCAGGAACTTTGTTAAGTCATGAAGAAAGCAATAGCAACATACTAAACGATCAAGTGCTAAGCTAACGGAATGGGTCAAGTCAATCACATCATTCTCCTAATGATGTGATCCCATTAATCAAATGACAACACATGCCTATGGTTAGGAAACATAACTATCTTTGATCAATGAGCTAGTCAAGTAGAGGCATACTAGTGACATTATGTTCGTCTATGTATTCACACATGTATCATGTTTCCGGTTAATACAATTCTAGCATGAATAATAAACATTTATCATGATATGAGGAAATAAATAATAACTTTATTATTGCCTCTAGGGCATATTTCCTTCAAGGGAAAGGTGTCTAAAGATAACAAAACTGGGACCAACACAAATATGCTCCTTGGTTGTTTGTTCTTTGTTGCAACAGATCGCGGTATGACCACAAGACATCGGTAGATGCACATGGTGCTGGTGGCCCACCGTCCCTGCAACTCATTAGCTGTTGTTAATCTAAGGCCCTGCTTGGTTAAAACTCCCTAGTCCCTACCGCTTGGTTCCAGTGGACTAAACATGGACTAGAGGTTATTAAATGACATGCTAAAAGACCATGTTACCCCTAGTAATGAACTAATAGAAACAAGGTGCGATGCGTGGGGGCAACTGTTGAAAAGTCCCAAAAGACTCCCTGGTCTTCTTTCTTTAGTCCCAAATGCCCACTTTTAGTCCCTAAAAGTCCCTCCTGCTTGGTTTAGATGGGACCGACACGGAGTTTTTTAGTCTCTACACCAAAATGTCCCGTAAATAAAACACCTCTAATAATGCCACTGAAAATTGATGCAATGCCATAGTTAAAAGCAAATTACATGTTTAACTAATTTTATTGTTAATATAATCTCTACATTAATATTAATCAATGCCCCGCTTGAGAAATGCTACCGCCTTGCTTTCTTTCCCATTTAGATAAGGTAGATGCTTCTTTTGTTGGCTTCAAGGCCATCCACCGTTATTGACCACTAATTGTTTCCTTTGCACCTCCGTAAACAGGTTATCTACTTCACCTGTTACATTGTGACCTTTTGTTGCACCGCATAAAAAACTTTTGTTTTAAGAGTGTTTTGTGCAATTCAACCAAAATGTCACACCGATAACGTTGTTTGATTGCTTGATCTTAGTGGATCGCACAAGAGGAGATCTTACTTCCTATCCGTTAAGGCTTAATTTGGTTCAGATCTTCTTCTCGTGAGTTGTTTGAATTCGCATCATGAGAGGTCAAGATTAGCCTTCTTTCACATGATTCTGCAGCAGTGCTTTCATATGTTGTGATACTTGTACGATAATGTTGCTTAATTTTAGTGAACTGCACAAATGGAGACAAGACTTCCAATCAGATGTGCACCATAATATCCCATTGAGGTAAGATAAGGATATTTCACAACCGCTGGCCTGTATTTTTCCACTTTCATCGAAAAATTAAGTTTAGTACTATACTTGTGCTCCCTAATTGACATGCCAAATCTTACATTGAAGGCGGCTTGTCTCGTTATTGAACCAAGTGATGAAGGGAAGAACAAGCGAAGAAAACAAAATCAACTCCCGGTGCAGTAATGAAGAATCGAATTGTGATGACACAAGTAATGATATAGTTTTGCATCTTAATTTATTGCTATGGATGGAACGAGCAATTGTTTTGCCACTGATTTGATGCCATACGTAATTATCACTACTAGTGTAAACAGGGATCTTCTTTGAAGATACCATATATTTTAGTGGAACTGCACTAGAAGATGTTGGAAACATTAAACTAATCGAGGAGTATATAATAAGCATGGCTACCCCCGAGATAGCAAATGATGGTTCCGAGAAGTGCTTCATCTCAGATGCTCTACACAATCAGCCTCCCGACAAAGGTTGGTACTCGCCACCGATTTCATCCATATGATTGAGCTTTGTCATCTCTATTGGTGTTGTGCTACCGCTTAGATACCGTCATGAAAAAGTGGTATTGTCCTTGAGAAGTGCTTCATCCGTGCTGTTTTAAATATTTCCTTCCTTTTTTTCGAGCAAACATGGATGCTAGCATTTAGTAGTCCTCTTGTCTTTGCACAACAGGATCATCTTCCTCTGAAGAAGAATATGGATTACGTGAAGTGACTAGTTCCGATTATGCCCGGATGAAGAAGCCCCGTCCATCTTCTCATCAGAAGGAGCAGTTGAAGGATGGTTACATTACTCCCCACAAGACCAAACTAACTTCAGCTCAGAAGGACTGATAAATCTCCATTTTTTGCTGTGATGCGTGAGTACACTATTGTTCTAGGATTCTTTCTGGTGAGTTCCATTTTTCTAAAAGTGTGATCTACATGGACCATGTATGTGCCTGTTGAAACTGTCAAATCATAGTACAGTTTGCTTTATACTAATCACTTTTTTGTATTTGTGCAAACAGGGGTGCTCAACTTGATTTCAATGGGAACTGCACAAAATGTTCATGAATACACCAATCATTCGCTTCCACCACAAGAAAGGAGGTGCCGATAAGTTCAAGGCGCTGTAAACATATAAGGGCTTAAATCATACAAGCTACGCATCTAATTTGGTTGATTTTGTGGAACCGCACAAAAGAACAACACCTGGTTTATTTAGCACGAGGTGCCATGTCAATGTCCGAATCGATGAAAACCCCGCCCATTCCACAATCGAGGCATTTGATATTTTGGAATGGGACAACCTTGTCAAATTTTGCTCATTGATTTTAGCAAGACATGCTTGATATTTTCGAATGGGACGCCTTTGCCGCCAAAGCCGATCAATTTTCTGTTTATTCTTTAGTTGTGAAGTAAATATTACCTCTCGACATGTGAGTCGCGAGATGCATAATCATCGATTGTTTTGAATGTTCTCTATGAATTGCCGTGCCTGTGTGTTTGATTGCAATGTACGTAAACGCTAAAAGCTGCTCAAACTTTTGTACTCCTTCTGCTCTTTTACTTCGCACATTGTGAAAGTGCATACTTTTTTGTATAAGATTGGTCAAAGTAGAGATACTTTCATCGCAGCATAAAACTTGTATGCGACTAGAAAGGACCGGAGGGAGTACATGTGAAACTGCTACAAACGAGGTGATCACCCCGAATAATGCTAGTACGTATTTTTTGCATGTTCATCCAATGCCGTGATACAGAATTAACTAATCAAATAAATTCATTAATACACGGTCGGATTTCATATAAACATGCAGGATTTCATTACATTTCATACATTCTTCAACTAAAAGGTGCGCTGGAGGTATAATTAATTAACCGGTTACCCACCTGTGTCCCGCTAAGTTTAACAGAAAGCTAAGATTTAATCCGCAGTGCAGTTGCGAATCGACATGTGGCCTATTGGGCCCACGTGTCACCACCAACCGCACCAAAGCAGCTAAGTAGAAGCAGCGTTTTCTCCAACAAGAGCCTCGACTCCACGCCGCCAAGAAGCTAACCGCCACAATGGTCAACCCGCTTAGCTTGGCTTCAACCGAGGGTAGCAGCGGTGGCCTTACTTGGACCAGAGCGGCGGCGACTCACCGTGTTCTACTTTTCCTTGTTTCTCGTGTGGCGCGCCTCGCTGGCAGCGGGAGGGGCCTCATGAGCTGGCGATGTCCTCTCGTCTCGCTGTCGGCGGGTGGCGCCACCGAGCGGTGGAAATCCTCCCCATGTTGCCGGGCAAGATGGGGCCTCGATCGAGCCGGCAATGTCCTCCGCTTCGTTGTTGGCGGCGGGCTCGCTGGAGCCGGTGGTGTCCTCTTCTCGTTGTTGGTGCCACGAGGCTCGATGGAGCAGGCCTCGCCGACGCCAATGAGCGGGACTCGCTGAGCCGGGATTGTCCTCCGCCTCGCCCTCGGTCTCGCCAAACAGCGCCGCCCGCTTCATCGCCTCTTTGCTAGCCTTCTTGTAGGAGGCCGCAGCCTCCGCCACCCGCATGCGGTACCGCCAACAGCTGAGGCGGCCCTTGCGGGCAGAGCGACACGAGTCGAGAAGCACCTCCTGCCCGCCTACTCCAAGGCGATCTGCTCCTCACCTGCAGTGCTCCTAGAGGAGGTGGTGGTTAGGCGGCGCCGGCCTGCGCCTCAGAACTGCCTCACGATCTGCCTCACCCCGCCCATATATTGGGCACGGGCCTCGCTGATGGTCATGGCGCAATGCACAAAGCGAGGATGGCGCAGAGGAGGGGTTGGCGCCGATCGCCGACTACCACGTTTCCCATTGGGACGCTATCGCCCTCCGGCTGCCACGGCCAAATGCCGTCGGCAAAGATGGTCACGATACGATCCAACGATCTATAATTTTTGATTGCTCCATGCTACTTTATCTATTGTTTTGGACTATAATGGGCTTTATTTTCCACTTTTATATTACTTTTGGGACTAACCTATTAACCGGAGGCCCAGCCTGTAATTGTGTTTTTTTGCCTTTTTCAAGATTTCAAGAAATGTAATATCGAACGGAGTCCAAACGGAATGAAACCTTCGGAAACGTGATTTTCTCACCGAACGTGATCCAGGAGACTTGGACCCTACGCCAAGGAACCAGAGAGGCGGTCACGAGGGTGGAGGGCGCCCCCCTAGGGCGCGCCCCTGCCTCGTGGGCCCCTCGGAGCTCCACCGACATACTCCTTCCTCCTATATATACCTACATACCCCCAAACGATCAAAACAGGAGCCAAAAACATAATTCCACCGCCGCAACTTCCTCAGATCCACGAGATCCCATCTTGGGGCCTGTCCCGAGCCCCGCTTGAGGGGGCATCCACCACGGAGGGCTTCTAC
Source organism: Aegilops longissima (assembly GCA_021605205.1). Lineage (NCBI taxonomy): Eukaryota > Viridiplantae > Streptophyta > Magnoliopsida > Poales > Poaceae > Aegilops > Aegilops longissima. Next base: position 27,892 of record JAHIAM010006356.1, on the reverse strand, counting down.
ATCAACACCATAGCCTCTCCGATGAAGTGTGAGTAGTTTAGTTCAGACCTTCGGGTCCATAGCTAGTAGCTAGATGGCTTCTTCTCTTTTGGATCTCAATACAATGTTCTCCCTCTCTCGTGGAGATCTATTCGATGTAATCTTCTTTTTATGTGTGTTTGTTGAGACCGATGAATTGTGGGTTTATGATCCAGCTTATCTATGAATAATATTTGAATCTTCTCTGAATTCTTTTATGTATGATTGAGTTATCTTTGCAAGTCTCTTCGAATTATCCGCTTGGTTTGGCCAACTAGATTGGTAGTTCTTGCAATGGGAGAAGTGCATGGCTTTGGGTTCAATCTTATGTGTCCTTACCAAAGGATGTAAAGGGTTGCAAGGCACATATTGTATTGTTGCCATCGAGGATAACAAGATGGGGTATTTATCATATTGCATGAATTTATTCCTCTACATCATGTCATCTTGCTTAATGCTACTATGTTTTTAACTTAATACTCTAGATGCATGCCGGATAGCGATCGATGAGTGGAGTAATAGTAGTAGATGCGTAATCGCTTCGATCTACTTGTCTCTTGACGTGATGCCTATATACATGATCATACCTAGATAACTTCATAACTATGCTCAATTCTGTCAATTACTCAACAGTAATTTGTTCACCCACCGAGAATACTTATGCTCTCGAGAGAAGCCACTAGTGAAACCTATGGCCCCCGGGTCTATTCTCATCATATCAATCTCCATCAATTTTATACTTGCTTTGTTTTTACTTTGCCTTTTACTTTTCACTTTGCATCTTTATACCAAAAATACCAAAAATATTATCTCTATCAGATCTCACTCGTAAGTGACCGTGAAGGATTGACAACCCCTAATCGCGTTGGTTGCAGTAGCTATCGCTTTGTGCAGGTACGAGGACTTGTGCGTGGCCTCCCACCGGATTGATACCTTGGTTCTCAAAAACTGAGGGAAATACTTATGCTGTTGTGCTGCATCATCCTCTCATCTTCGGGAAAACCAACGCAAGCTCAAGACGAGCAAGAAGGATTTCGCGCCGCTGTCGGAGTCTACGCAAAAGTCAACATACCAAGTACCCATCACAATCCCTATCTCTCGTGATTACATTATTTGCCATTTGCCTCTCGCTTTCCTCTCCCCACTTCACCCTTGCCGCTTTATTCGCCTCTTCCGCTTGATCTTGTGTCTCCATGTGCCTTCTTTTATTTGCTAAAAGTTTATGGATCCTCATCCGCTTGCCAATATTTTTAAGAGATCCAATTATGATGAACCAATTCCTAGTGATTTGATGCACAAGATTATCTTTATAAGGTTTTGCCCGAACCGTGAAGTGACTCATGATAGATCTTTGAATAAAAAGCATGATTGCAATGATTTTATTATAAATTCTTTTGATGTCAATTGTGCTAATAAGATGCAAAACCCTAAGCTTGGGGATGCTAGTTTTGCTATGTCCTCTACTTGTTGCAATGATCATGATTGGGGTGATTCTTCTTATGATCTTGAAAATTTATTTAATCCCCATGATGAATATGAGATTGATAATATTGTTTGCAATAATATTGAAAGTGGTCTTGGAAGAGTGTTAACTTTAGATCCCACATATTTGGATAACATTCAATCTTATGAAATTTTTGATAAAAGTGGGCTTGGAGAAATCATGACTTTAGTTAACGATAATCCCACTATTTTGGAAGAGTATCAACTTTGCATGCATGTGGATCGTGTTGAGAATATACTTTGTGATAGCTATTTTGTTGAATTTGCCTATGATCCTACATGTAATTATTATGAGAGAGGAAAATATGGTTGTAGAAATTTTCATGCTACTAAATTACCTCCCGCTATGTTGAGATTGCTATTGTCTCTTTCTGCTTCCTTGCATATGCTAGTTTTTGCTTGCCTTGATTCCTTTGCCTATAAGATTCCTATGCATAGGAAGTATGTTAGACTTAGATGTTGTTGTCACATGTTTTATGATGCTCTCTTTGTGCTTCAATTCTTGTCTTTTATGTGAGCATCATTGAAATCTCATTGCTTAGCTAAAAAGGCTTTAAAGAAAAGCGCTTGTTGGGAGTCTACCCAATATTTATCCTTGCTTTTTAGGAATAAACAATCCATCTAGCCTATGTTTATATGTGGTTTTATGTTTTAATTAGTGTTTGTGCCAAGTTAAACCTATTGGATCTTCTTGGATGATAGTTATTTGATCTTGCTGTAATTTCTAGAAACTTTGTGCTCAGTGCCCGAATTGTTAAAAATCACCAGAACGTGATAAAATACTGATTCCAATTTCTGCTGATCAATAAAAAAATTTTCCAGGTCGTCTAATTTTGGTAGAAGTTTTTTGAGTTCCAGAAGTTTGCGTTAGTTACAGACCACTACAGACTGTTCTGTTTTTGAAAGATTCTGTTTTGCGTGTGTTGTTTGCTTATTTTGATGAATCTATGGCTAGTAAAATAGTTTATGATCCATATAGAAGTAGGAATACAGTAGGTTTAACACCACTATAAATAAAGAATGATTTCATGACAGTACCTTAAAGTAGTCTTTTGTTTTCTTTCTCTAACGGAGCTCACGAGATTTCTATTGAGTTTTGTGTTGTGAAGTTTTCAAGTTTTGGGTGAATTCTTTTGATGGATTATGGAACAAGGAGTGGCAAGAGTTTGCTTGGGGATGCCCATGGCATCCCCAAGATAATCCAAGGACACCAAAAAGTCAAAGCTTGGGGATGCCCCGGAAGGCATCCCCTCTTTCGTCCACTTCCATCGGTAATTTACTTGGAGCTATATTTTTATTCACCACATGATAAGTGTTTTGCTTGGAGCATCTTGTATTATTTACGTCTTTGCTTGTTAGTTTACCACAATCATCCTTGCTGTACACACCTTTTGGGAGAGCCATACATGAATTGGAATTTGATAGAATACTCTATGTGCTTCACTTATATCTTTTGAGCTTGATAGTTTTGCTCATAGTGCTTCACTTATATCTTTTGAGCATGATAATTTTTCCTGTAGTGCTTCGCTTAGATATTTTAGAGCACGGTGGTGAATTTGTTTTAAAGAAACTTGATCTCTCATGCTTCACTTAGATTATTTTAATAGTCGTTAATAGCATGGTAATTTGCTTAATGTTAATATACTTGGTATTCAAGATATGTGAAACTTTCTTTTGAGTGCGTTGAATACTAAGATAAGTTTGATGCTTGATAATTGTTTTGAGATATGAAGATGATGATATTAGAGTCATGCTAGTTGAGTAGTTGTGAATTTAAAGAATACTTGTGTTGAAGTTTGTGATTCCCGTAGCATGCACGTATGGTGAACCGTTATGTGATGAACTCGGACCATGATTATTTATTGATTGTCTTCCTTATGAGTGGCGGTCGGGGACGAGCGATGGTCTTTTCCTACAAATATATCCCCCTAGGAGCATGCACGTAATACTTTGCTTTGATAACTTCTAGATTTTTGCAATAAGTATATTGATACATCTCCAACGTATCTATAATTTTTGATTGCTCCATGCTACTTTATCTATTGTTTTGGACTATAATGGGCTTTATTTTCCACTTTTATATTATTTTTTGGACTAACCTATTAACCGGAGGCCTAGCCCAGAATTGCTGCCTTTTGCCTATTTCAGTGTTTCGAAGAAACGGAATATCAAACGGAGTCCAAACGGAATGAAACCTTCGAACGTGATTTTCTCATCGAACGTGATCCAGAGACTTGGACCTTACTCCAAGGAGTGCCAGAGGCGGTCACGAGGGTGGGGGCGCACCATCCCCCTCGGCGCGCCTCGCCTCGTGGGCCCCTCGACGCCCACCGACGCATTCTTCCTCCTATATATACCTACGCACTTCCAACAGATCGGGACGGAGCCAAAACCTAATTCCACCGCCAGATCTTCCTCAGATCCACGAGATCCCATCTTGGGGCCTGTCTGAGTTCACTGAGGGGGCATCCACCATGGAGGGCTTCTACATCAACACCATAGCCCTCCGATGAAGTGTGAGTAGTTTACTTTAGACCTTCGGTCCATAGTTAGTAGCTAGATGGCTTCTTCTCTTTTTGGATCTCAATACAATGTTCTCCCTCTCTCGTGGAGATCTATTCGATGTAATCTTCTTTTTATGTGTGTTTGTTGAGATCGATGAATTGTGGGTTTATGATCCAGCTTATCTATGGATTCTTCTCTGAATTCTTTTATGTATGATTGTTATCTTTGCAAGTCTCTTCAATTATCCGCTTGGTTTGGCCAACTAGATTGGTAGTTCTTGCAATGGGAGAAGTGCTTAGCTTTGGGTTCAATCTTGCGTGACCTTACCCAAAGGATAGAAAGGGTTGCAAGGCACGATTGTATTGTTGCTATCGAGGATAACAAGATGGGGTATTTATTATATTGCATGAATTTACCCTCTACATCATGTCATCTTGCTTAATGCTACTTGCTTTTTTAACTTAATACTCTAGATGCATGCCGGATAGCGGTCGATGAGTGGAGTAATAGTAGTAGATGCGTAATCGCTTCGGTCTACTTGTCACGGACATGATGCCTATATACATGATCATTGCCTGATAACCTCATAACTATGCTCAATTCTATCAATTGCTCAACAGTAATTTGTTCACCCACCATAGAATACTTATGCTCTTGAGAGAAGCCACTAGTGAAACCTATGGCCCCCGGGTCTATTCCCATCATATAAATCTCTATCACTTTATTTACTTGCTTTGCTTTTACTTTTACTTTGCATCTTTATACCAAAACTACCAAAAATATTATCTCTATCGATCTCACTCTCGTAAGTGCCCGTGAAGGATTGACAACCCCTAATCGCGTTGGTTAAGTAGTAGCTATCGCTTTTGTGCGTACGAGGACTTGCTGTCAGCCTCCCACCGGATTGATACCTTGGTTCTCAAAACTGAGGGAAATACTTACGCTACTTTGCTGCATCATCCTCTCCTCTTCGTGGAAATCCAACGCAGTGCTCAAGAGGTAGCATATATGAGTTCTTTATTACTAATGTTGAGTCCATGGATTATACGCACTTTTTCCCATCCTTCCACTATTGCTAGCCTCTCTAATACCGCAAGACCTTTCGCCGTATCATACACCCACCATATACCTTCCTCAAAACAGCCACCATACCTACCTATCATGGCATTTCCACAGCCATTCCGAGATATATTGCCATGCAACTTTCCACCGCTCCGCTTGTTATGACACGCCCATCATTGTCATATTGCTAGCATGATCATGTAGTTGATATCGTATTTGTGGCAAAGCCACCATTCATAATTCTTTCATACATGTCACTCATGTTTCATTGCATATCCTGCACATCACGGAGGCATTCATATAGAGTCATATTTTGTTCTAAGTATCGAGTTGTAATTGTTGAGTTGTAAGAAAAAATAAAAGTGTGATGATCATCATTATTAGAGCATTGTCCCAAGTGAGGAAAGGATGATGGAGACTATGATTCCCCCACAAGTCGGGATGAGACTCCGGACGAAAAAAAGAGGCCATAAAAAAAAGAGAAAATGCCCAAATAAAAAAAGAGAGAAAAAGAGAGAAGGGACAATGTTACTATCATTTTACCACACTTGTGCTTCAAAGTAGCACCATGATCTTCATGATAGAGAGTCTCTCATTTTGTCACTTTCATATACTAGTGGGAATTTTTCATTATAGAACTTGGCTTGTATATTCCAATGATGGGCTTCCTCAAATGCCCTAGGTCTTCGTGAGCAAGCGAGTTGGATGCACACCCACTTAGTTTCTTTTGTTGAGCTTTCATATACTTATAGCTCTAGTGCATCCGCTGCATGGAAATCCCTACCACTCACATTGATATCTATTGATGGGCATCTCCATAGCCCGCTGATACGCCTAGTTGATGTGAGACTATCTTCCTCTTTTTGTCTTCTCCACAACCACCATTCTATTGCCCATATAGTGCTATATCCATGGCTCACGCCATGTATTGCGTGAAGATTGAAAAGTTTTGAAAATGTTAAGGTATGAAACAATTGCTTGGCTTGTCATCGGGTTGTGCATGATTTAAATACTTTATGTGGGGAAGATGGAGCATAGCCGCACTATATGATTTTGTAGGATAACTTTCTTTGGCCATGTTAGTTTGAGAAGACATAATTGCTTAGTTAGTGTACTTGAAGTATTCTTATTTTTATGTCAATATGAACTTTTGTCTTGAATCTTTTAGATCTGAATATTCATACCATGATTAAGAAGATTTACATTGAAATTATGCCAAAGTATCACTCCGCATCAAAAATTCTCTTTTATCATTTACCTACCGAGGACGAGCAGAATTAAGCTTGGGGATGCCCGATACGCTCCAACATATCTATAATTTTGATTGCTCCATGCTACTTTATCTATTGTTTTGGACTATAATGGGCTTTATTTTCCACTTTTATATTACTTTTCGGACTAACCTATTAACCGGAGGCCCAGCCCAGAATTGCTGTTTTTTTGCCTTTTTCAGTATTTCGAAGAAACATAATATCAAACGGAGTCCAACGGAATGAAACCATCGGAAACGTGATTGTCTCACCGAACGTGATCCAGGAGACTTGGACCCTACGCCAAGGAACTAGAGAGGCGGTCACGAGGGTGGAGGGCGCCCCCCTAGGGCGCGCCCCTGCCTCGTGGGCCCCTCGGAGCTCCACCGACATACTCCTTCCTCCTATATATACCCACGCACTTCAAACGATCAAAACAGGAGCCAAAACATAATTCCACCGCCACAACTTCCTCAGATCCACGAGATCCCATCTTGGGGCCTGTTCCGAGCCCCGCTTGAGGGGGCATCCACCATGGAGGGCTTCTACATCAACACCATAGCCTCCCGATGAAGTGTGAGTAGTTTAGTTCAGACCTTCGGGTCCATAGCTAGTAGCTAGATGGCTTCTTCTCTTTTGGATCTCAATACAATGTTCTCCCTCTCTCGTGGAGATCTATTCGATGTAATCTTCTTTTATGTGTGTTTGTTGAGACCGATGAATTGTGGGTTTATGATCCAGCTTATCTATGAATAATATTTGAATCTTCTATGAATTCTTTTATGTATGATTGAGTTATCTTTGCAAGTCTCTTCAATTATCCGCTTGGTTTGGCCAACTAGATTGGTAGTTCTTGCAATGGGAGAAGTGCATGGCTTTGGGTTCAATCTTATGTGTCCTTACCAAAGGATGTAAAGGGTTGCAAGGCACGATTGTATTGTTGCCATCGAGGATAACAAGATGGGGTATTTATCATATTGCATGAATTTATTCCTCTACATCATGTCATCTTGCTTACATGCTACTATGTTTTTAACTTAATACTCTAGATGCATGCTGGATAGCGGTCGATGAGTGGAGTAATAGTAGTAGATGCAGAATCGTTTCGATCTACTTGTCTCGGACGTGATGCCTATATACATGATCATACCTAGATAACTTCATAACTATGCTCAATTCTGTCAATTACTCAACAGTAATTTGTTCACCCACCGTAGAATACTTATGCTCATGAGAGAAGCCACTAGTGAAACCTATGGCCCCCGGGTCTATTCTCATCATATCAATTTCCATCACTTTTATACTTACTTTGTTTTTACTTTGCCTTTTACTTTTCACTTTGCATCTTTATACCAAAAATACCAAAAACATTATCTCTATCGATCTCACTCGTAAGTGACCGTGAAGGGATTGACAACCCCTAATCGCTTGGTTGCGTAGTAGCTATCGCTTTGTGCAGTGTACGAGGACTTGTGCGTGGCCTCATACTGGATTGAAACCTTGGTTCTAAAAAACTGAGGGAAATACTTACGCTACTGTGCTTCATCATCCTCTCCTGTTCGGGGAAAACCAACACAAGCTCAAGACGTAGCAGCTGCCATCTCCTTGTGGCCCGTCGTCCGCCAGTCCCGAAGAGCGCTGGAGCACGAGGAAGCCATGGTGGGCAGTAGTGGTGTGGACTGGAGAAAGGGAACGGATGCAGATGACTGTGGCTATGGCCGGCGCAACAATTTATATAGCAATGGTGGGCGGCCGGAGGGACGGACGTGTGGCGCCGGAGTAGCCGCCTGCAACCACAGATCATTAATGTGGGTGGTAGATGGATTTGACGGACGACACTTGTGTCGCTTGAAGGCGGAGCAATCGCCTGCACCGGAAGCGGGCGGCGGCGCCGACTGCTTCAAGGAAAGCGAGCGCAAGCAGGAGATGACTTTACTTGGAGAGGATGACAATGGGGACCCACCAGTGTTCATAGCCTCACGCACGCAAGTGCCTCCTTATATATATATATATATATATATATATATATATATATATATATATATATATATATATATATATATATATATATATATATATATATATATATATATATATATATATATATATATATATATATATATATATAGGAAAATACATCCTACCACCCGTGGTAGTTACCCCACATATCTCATATACTACCATGTGCTACTATATATACTATTTTATTATTTTAAATATATTTATATACTATATCTAAGATATTTCAAAGCAAGTTACATGAAAAATTGCATATGAACCCATAGTTTTTTTTATATTTATGAAATGCGTACATATTTGTACGTAAAAAAGAGCATACTCAAAATATGGTACATACTACCTAAAAATTAGTATAGATACTACCTAATCATTGTTATATACTAAATACTACACGTACATACTCTCGGTTTCGATAGATACTACATACAACATACAAAACGCAAGTGGTGGTAACTACCACAACTTGTAGGAAACATTTGTCCTATATATATAACTATAATTTATTTTGCTTCCTCCTGGTTTCCTGACATCACGGTCCCACACCATTGTCAACCTCCTGGAGTAGTCAATAAACGAGAGAATGCAGAAGAAGCGGCCGACAGCTGGGACCAAGCAGCTCGAGTAGTATTTGTGCAGAGTTTTTCGATGTTTAGCCCAGATATTAATTTTTCTCCTCTGAACAACAACGAAAACATCGCTGCAGGTATTAACTTGGCGGGCTGTGGCCCGTCTACCCAGGCCAGATATCTAGCTCAGATATTAATTTTTTCCAAGCTGAAAATAGCTAGCCCAAATATACTTTTTTTTAGGAATACCCAGGCAAGGTCAAGTTGTTATTCTCCGCCCCGCTGGGCTGCAAATCTTTCCAAGGAGGGATGCATTAGGCTTAACAAGAAAATGGGCTTTAAGAAATAATAAATGGGATGTAATTGTAAAAACTGGGCATTAATTATAAAAAAGGCACCAAACACGTGATTACTTTATAAATTATTATTTTTGGATATTGAATATTTTAATTTCATTAATTGTTGCGAGCGGAATGTTTTGTTGGATTTTTACGTAATATAAATTTATATTGAAATTGTATTTAATCTAACTAGAAATTTCGGGAATTTTTTTTTTCGGATCCCATCAAAATGTGGGAAATTTTATTGAATTCTGTTTTGAACGGTTGGTTGATATGGGTTGTACTTTTAACAAACTGTAAATGGGCTGTAGTAAATTCCATTAGAATGCAAAAATGGGCTACACATTCTTACAAATCTCAAATGGGCTATAAGTTCTCTGCCACACACTGGCCTTACTAAGTTGACGCTGTCCCTAAAAAAAACAGAGTTGACGCAGATGCAAGGCTTTGTCAACTTATAGTCAACACACGGTTCTAGCGTATGGCTATTGGATGTCCATCCAACGGATGCCGTGGCTTCTTCTTCAATCTCGGATATTCTAGCTTCACCCACCTAAAAATGATTCCTCCCCGACATCCGGGCGCACCATTTTGAAGTCGACTCAGGCCTACTAAGTTGACGCATCAAGGATTTGTCAACTTAATCAATATAAACGATTCTAGCTGCAAAGGACTGTGACGATGTCCATCAAACGGCCGCCATGCTTCTTTAACCTCTCGGTCTTCTTGCTCCAAATACCAAAGCAGCGCGGTCGTGCCGCCAGCCCTCGCCTCCCAAGGTCGGGTCAGGTTGCCGCGAGGCCTCACCGCCTCTACTACTCCCACCACCGCCAAACCATCAACCCTCGGTACTCCTCTCCGCTGTGCATCCATCCGCCGCCTTTCCCTGCCCGTGTCGCCCCTTCCTAGGCTCGCCGCCCACCGCCGTGGTGCTCTCAAGGCGTGGTCAACGTGGTCAAGGAACGATTTCCATCGGACGTGGATCGACGTGGAGAGGTCGATACCGGGTCCACGGCAGCCACAAGGAAGTGCCTCCTTATTACGCCAAAAATAATTATTCCTCCACTCGACAGCTGGGACCCACAGACGGGCCACCGATTTCGCGAAAAAATGATTCGCCTCGATCGCTAGGACCCACGAGCTACATCTTCGCACGCAAGGAAGTGTGTCCGAAAAAACGATTCGCTTCGATCGCTGGGACCCACTAGCTACATCATCGCACGCAAGGAAGTGCGTCCAAAAAATGACCCCGATCGCTGGGACCCACCTGCTACACCATCGCACGCAAGGAAGTGCGTCGGCAAAAAACGACCGCTTCGATCGCTGGGACCCAGAGCTACACCTTCGCACGCAAGGAAGTGCGTCCCGCAAAAAACGACTCGCTTCGACCGCCGGGACCCACCAGCTACATCTTCGCACGCCAGAAGTGCGCCCCGCAAAAACCCCGACCGCTTGGACCCACCGGCTACATCTTCGCACGCAAGGAAGTGCGTCCCGCAAAAAACGATTCGCTTCGATCGCGGGACCCACCAGCTACATCTTCGCAAGCAAGGAAGTGCTCATACCGACCCACCTGGTCGGCGCACGAAGCGTTGTCATTCTGGTCGCGAACGTAATGCATATATATACCGGTCGATGTAGAGGCGCCGCGACGCGTCGTAGTAGAGGCGCCAGACGTGTCCTAGTACAGCGCCGCACGTAGCATGTACACGCACGCACAGCCGCCGTGGTGCAAGAAAGAATACGCCACGTATGTACATACGGGCAGGGTCTCGAACGCCTTACTCGCGACATACGCACGGGCGAGGGCTCGTGTACATGGCTGGGTAGGAAGGGAGAAATAGCATCGCTGCCATGTTCATGGGGAGGCAACGGAATGCGCCGTGTTCATGGGGAGGCAACGAATGCGCCGTGTTCATGGGGAGGCAACGAATGCGCCGTGTTCATCGGGAGGCAACGGAACGCGTGGGAGCCAACTGGCTTGGACGGAACAGGCAATGGAAACGAGGGCCGGCGTACCGCACAACGGAGGAAACGGACCTCCTACGTTCGGAACGGGGTCCTGTTGATCGGGAGCGGTGTGGCAATACCGCAAAACGGAGGAAACATACCTCCTACGTTCGGAACGGGGTCCTGTTGATCGGGAGGGGTGTGGCATGCCGCAAAACGGAGGAAACGGACCTCCTACGATCGAAACGGGGGTCCTGTTGATCGGGAGGGGTGTGGCATACCGCAAAACGGAGGAAACGGACCTCCAACGGTCAAACAGGGTCCTGTTGATCGGAGGGTGTGGCGATCAAGAAACGGATTTAAACGGACCTCCTACGGTCAAACGGGGTCCCGTTCATCGGGAGGTGTGGCGCATCGCAAAACGGACTCCACGGATATCGTTCATGTCCACCGTCGACCTCCTCCAGCCTCCACTGCCACCGCGACCTCCTCCACCTCCACGGGCCTCGCTCATCCAGCCTCCACCGCGGCTACTCCACCGACCATCGCTCAACCACCCTCCACGGGCACCTCTCCACCGCTTCATCGCTCATCCAGCCTCCACACCACGGGATCCTGCTCAACCACCCTCCACGGCCACCCCTCCACCGCCTACTATTCATCCAACCCTCCACACCACGGGTCCTGTTCATCCAGAGGCAAACACCACCGCCACCGCTCATCCAACCCCCGCAACGCCACCGCTCATCCCAGAGGTAGCATCGATCGGCTTCGCTTAGTAGCAGAGAGAACGAATCGCTCAATCGGGTTCGCCAATACCATCGATCGATCGCTGGTTCAAGAATGCGAGCTCGCAGCAGCCGCCGGTTCGCGAGCCCAACGCCGCCGGGTTCGCGAGCTAACGCCGCACACACGCCACAGACGCATGAGAGAAACGCATCTCTCGCCCCGACCTCCCACCGTAATCGGAACTCCTCAAATTTTCTCCCTCGCTTCTACCACGGTTTTTTCCGCCATGGACGGCCCAAAGAATATCATGCAACCGCCTCCGCCCGCCTGTGATGAAAAGCCCATTTTCTCGTCATGATTTTTGTCATAGAAGTAGGAGCCCACCACATCTATGATGATACCGGTTTTGTCACAATTATCGTCATAGAAGTGTCATATGTATGACATAATTTTTTTTCGTTCGGCCGAAAATGTCACGGATGTGTCTTTTTTTTGTAGTGTATCCGTGTGTCCAAACATCAAGGGGAAAACCCAAGGAATCACCCCCGGTGAATTCCACTTGACGTAATCATCAAGGTGAACGTAAGAGGAACCACCCCCGAGGTTCACACTTGAGGGTTGCATGACAGAGTCGTATCGGAAGTGGTTAAGGCCGAATCACCCTCGATGACTGACGGTGTCCTGGACTAGGGGGTACTCACCACGTCAACTCCTGATTTATTAGATTGGGCCGAGGACCCCATGGTCAGATACTCATGGGCTGCCTTCGACAGCCGCCGATACAAGGAAGATTCCACAAGACTTGGCGATCAAGACAAGGACTCCTCCCCACCGGGCGATTCGGGTAGGACTTTGTTATCCTAGGCCTCGTGCATTATATAAACCGAGGCCAAAGCTAGTCGATAGAGGAGATATATACAACAATCATAATCATCATAGGCTAGCTTCTAGGGTTTAGCCTCTACGATCTCGTGGTGGATCTACTCTTGTACTACTCATATCATCAAGATCAATCAAGGTGAAGTAGGGTATTACTCCATAGAGAGGGCCCAACCGGTAAACATCATGTCCCCCGCCTCGTTACCATCATCCTTAGATGCACAGCTCGACCCCTACCCGAGATCCGCCGGTTTTGACACCGACATTGGTGCTTTCATTGAGAGTTCCACCGTGATCGGCAAAAGGATCAATGGCTCACAAGAGATCAACTTCGACTTGACTTCTTCATCACCGCTCGACCGTCACCTCGCTCGACCAAATATTGTGCCCTGCCTCCGATCGTCATGTTCGGACAAGGGCCTTCATCAACATCAACTCCGATCTCTATCAAGATCATGGAGAAATTATCCATGGCGCCAGGCTCAACGTCAACATTGCTCCTGCCACCGCGGCTATTTTTCTCGACATCAACTTGTATCCGCCACCACCGCCTCGAGTGTCGCTTAACGATTGCCTCGTGGAATTGTGCGGAATTGAGTCTATAATGATCCTGGAAAATTTCGTCGAGTTCCAATGGAGGAATCTCCGGCAATCTCCGATATACCAGAGCGGCATTGAATCTGGACGAGAATCCGGACGAGTTTGGAGCGTGGTGTCCAGCATCTAGCTCGGACGTCCTTTGGAAGATCCAACCGTTGATCGGCTGTGGAACTCCTATATCTACCACCTGTCAAACATTCAGCTCGATCCGACCGTCCAAACTCCGGGAACCTCTCGATTAGTGCATCACTTTTCTGATCTGTTTCCTACGCGAATACGGATTCGACCCGAATTCATGTTTCTTTATGAACGTGATATTTGACAACGTTTTTAAAAGGAATTTTCTTCTAAGGTATTGCGCATTGTTTTTAACATGCACCCATAAAATTTTAATCCTCCTCTAAGGTAATCTTCGCCATCACACTGGTGTCAAACCAGTCCGGCAATATAGCTCCACGACTGCCGACTTGCGCTAGACATGTCGTCGCTTTTTGAGCCGAGCTCAACTTCTTCTGATACTCACTCGGCGAGTAACAAGAGTTCGAATCGCCAAAGATAAATCATCACCAACATCACGGCCCCACAGATTACACGGAGCGGGCTCACCGGCATCGCCGCACGACCACTTCAGCAAGCCAGTATTGACCACGTCACAAGTTACGACCTGCATCGGCATGGCCGAACTGTTGCTTCATCGAGCCAACGTCCACCAACACCGAACTACTTCAACAACTTGGCTGACATGGCAACTGCAATGCCTCCTCATCGATCTGCTCCATCTCCTCGTCTCGACCGGGCTTCGCCATCCTTCATCAAGACACTCCCAGAATTTCGGCGACACCACCGACCAACTTCGCCACGTCACCGACTGGGCTTTGCCTCGGCGAGTCAACCTTACCAGCGCCGCCATGCCATCACTTCATCTCCCATCATGCAATGGGTATGCGGATCGAGTCCCAGCTTTTGGGAGTCGCTTTCGACTACTACAACAAATAAACCAGTTCTATTAATCCTAACAATTTTTGCTTGTTGGGTTTATTTTTCTTAAGGAATTATTACTCGGGTTTGTTCCATCATCTGACATGTGTCTATCAAATGGCGCCACACTAAAACGGTCGATGGTGGTTCGGCCAGCATTCAGACATAGTTCGCTAACGCCGTGATCCGGAGCCCGGACCGCCTTACAAATTCAGGCTTTGTCATCAAGGCACGCCGACGCCTCAGATCGACATTGGCTTCAAAGACCAGGCCACATCTCTTTAAATAAATTATTTTTAAGCAGCAATTATGCAAGGATTATATATATTATTATTATTCCTGGATCGCACTATTTTACATGTGCAGTAATGGACTTTGACGCTGCAAGGTGGTCTCTTTGGCATCACTCGCCAAATTTACATTGGTCGTGGCTATGTCGCCACTTTGGATTGCCGAGCTCTTGCTCCGCCACCTCGAGACCGCTTGGGGCTGGGACCTTGTCCTGCATCAAGCTAGGACTGCTATCAACACCGAGCACATTAACCAGCTAAGTTGCTTTATGCTCAAAAACTTTCAGTTTTAAATTTTGTTCGTCCGACTAAGCATTATACCTTTTTGACAAAAGGTTGTTTATGAAAAAACTTCCTTGTCCAAACTTTGTTTGTGACACACAAATTCAGATAATTTATTTACTTGGGGCTTCCTTTATGAAGCCTTTCCTCTTGCAAATGATTATACTTGTACGACTTCGCCCTTATTCGTATTACGCCACAATATGCACCATATCGACCTAAGTGATTTGGTGTTGGGTTTTGTTCTGTGTTTACCCCCATGTTCCCGATTGTTCGACTAGGGAGTAAAGGAGCACCTATGCGATTGTCATGATCGTTCATCCGAGCCGACCTCGACTGGTGAAGCCAAAGCTAGCGCTCTTACTATTTTCAATTATGGTCAGACACAACGGAACTCATGAGTACAAAAAATCTGTTGCACAAGTCTCATAGTAACAATGAGCACCGAAGAAAGGTATCGGTGGTGGTACTATTTTCTTCAAGATGCTTCTTACACTTCGCCGGTAATATAGCATAAGTTCCCCGAGCGTGCTTTGTCTGTTATGTACCTTATGGCCTGATTGCCTGGTTGTAAACACCGCCGATATTCTCGATGTGGAGTACATAACACTTTTCGTCCTCGATCAAGAGGGAGAAGCCGACGGTCGGTTAGGACGCGTATAAAGTTCGGGTGAACACAGCTATGATAGAAGTACTTTGTTACATACAATCATTATACATAAAATTCTTTTACCCAAGTCACTTGGGGGCTCTTAAATTAGTATGAGCTGTTTTTCTTCTTGGTCGTTGCAAAGTCTTTTTTCTATCACTCCTTTCTCGATGCAAGTGTGTGGTCAATAGCCGGATAGCCTTGCTTCTCTCTAAATCCGTTTGAGTGCAGTTTGCTAAACTAGCCTCGGAGAAGCACGACGCCTTCGGGATAAGGAGGTTGAGGCCATAGGCTGACCCGCTTGGAGTCTTGAGATAGGATGTGTCATGTTAAAGCACGACAGAAGCACTTTTTTTACAGTCCAATTTTCGGATTGGCACCAAACACTTGATCTAGTTCGGATATTAAACTTTTGAATAAGTTTTTTGGCTTTTCGAGCATATGGCACTTTCAAACTATTTGTGCGTTTCCAGCATTAGTCTCAGAGTGCAATGCCGACACCTTTAGGGATTCGACAAAATTTCTCGGATATTGCTATATATGCATCAGCTTCAATTGTGTCTTCAATAATAGTTGGGTTGCCTGCCCTTTGTCTTTTCTTATGTTCCGCTTTGTTCGCTAGGTGTGCAATGGAGAACCATCGCATTGTGCTTCCACCGCATGGTTAAGCACCTCAGTGGAGAAAGTCCGAAATCGATCACACAAAGAAGCGAAATCTGGTCACGATCCGATGGCCGTTAAATGATGAGCCGCTCATAACATTGGTCAAGTGTTTACTACTTGACCTCGCTTGTCGCCAAACACTAACCGGGGCTCGTAGTTAGCTTACCCAGCTTTAAATCTCCTATGACTAAGTGAAAGTTATAAAGCCAAGATATCTGATTGCCTCGCTTCCACTAACACAACCGCCTCGGCACCGAGACGCTGGCTAAGGGTTGTCTCGTTATTACGTAAACACCCCGCGAGTATCTACAAAGGGTAGAAGCCGACGATGGGCCACTTTCAACTCATAAACGGTCGCAATGGGGTCAAAATAAGTATATATCATCAACATTTGTATTCATTACACAAGCGTTGCCTTCCGTAATTTTTGTTATATAAAGCAATAAATATGCATCAATTTGACTTAGAATTTTGGCCAAGTTGGGTTGTCTGCTCGTGCTTACCCCACGCTCCCGATTGTTCGCTAGGCGGTAAAGGAGCACCTCTGATTGTTACTACCGGTCATCCAGTTAAGTACTCGACGGGTGAAGCCAAAGCTAGCAATCTTAAAGGATCACATTGGTCGGCAACAATGTAAGTAAATTTTTGGTTCATTAATACCACAAAATTCGAACTTTCCCAACTAAATCCTCAATATTTTCCTCCCACATTGATCGGAGCTGAGGTTTCATGATCATGCTTAGCATGACAACCCAAAGAAAGGAACCGATAGTGGACTATTTTCTTGGAAGATGTTTCACGCTAAAAGTAATATAACATATCTCTCCGCTGCACTTTTGTTTATAAAACCGTATGGCCAGATTGCCTTGTTTGTTGTAAATCTTTGCCCTCATAAAAGCTTTATAAGGTAGGACAAACACTCTGCCATCGGCCGAGGAGGTTGAAGCCGATGGTCGGTCAACAAAGTTTTGTACAATGCGATCCGAGCATTAATGATGTGGAGTACTTGGATACAAAGAATCATTACACATACTTTGTGATTTTACTCGATATCAACTTAATTCGCCACCCGCTCCTACATTAAGGCTCGGGGCTACCGGGCTTTGCACTCATTATTTATAAATATTAAAGGTACATAGATCCTCGATCCGGTGTTGCCACCGACCAATGTCTCGGGGCTACTGATTACCTATTCAATGCAGAAAACTAAAGTGCTCAAGGTTCGCTTAACCGAACTATGCGCAAACGCTGCCTTCGGACAACAATGGGTACCATCTGACCTATATGGCGCTGTTAATATATTACGGAACTTCTCGAGACCTCTATCAAGGGCCTGTTCACGATCACTATTTTCCCTAATATATTACACCGGTTTCTATTCCTACGTATGTCGCCGAAGTTAGGAGTTGATCCTCGTGCCGATTTCACAGATCGACCGAGTCTCGGGCTACTAGGATCAGCAGCTTTCATGTTTTCCTTCAGTATCTTGATATTAGGCCAACACGCACCTTGAGGGCTATCTGGCTATACATCTTGTCGATATTACATGCACAATTCGAATTAAATTTCATGAAAATCAGTCCCATGGCCAAGGTGGTGCACCACCCTAAGCAATCCGCATAAAGCTTAGCTAAACTCTTTCATCTTTTGAACTAAGGTGATCTATGACACCTTGATATAATCTGTGTTGGAGCTCGATATAGTCCAGCTTTTGGAGTTTGGACACAGTCCGCGTTATTCTAAGCAGCCCGACATTGGTGCTCAACAAGAAGGATACTCAATGCAGTCCGCTGAAGCTCGGACGCAAGGGGACACCGCCTCCCGGAACAACTTCAAACCCGAGGCGGGCATAAAAATAACAAGGCATTGATAAAGGCCGAAACTTAAAAGGCCTCGATACCTAACGTAAACTCTTCTTGATGCACTTCGCGATCCTCAAGATCAAGATGAGAAGATTTGTTGAACCAGTTTTCAAGACCAATGACCAAAGATGAAGAACAGTTCGAAGAATCGAGGAGCGCCCCTAACTTGAAGACCGTTCAGGGGCTATCGACGGTGTCCCGGACTAGGGGTACCCACCACGCCATCTCCCGATCTATTAGATTGGGCCGAGGACCTCGCCGGATTTCGGGTTCCGCAGACCTTGAGGTTCAACACTGGGTGCGTATGAGATCCAACCTTCCACCGCCTCGCACTCGCCAAATGCCGGGACCTAAACTACTCAACGAATAAAGACAAGAGACACGAGATTTATACTGGTTCGGGCCACCATTGTGGTGTAATACCCTACTCTAGTGTGTGGTGTGATGGATTGCCTCTGGGCTGATGAGGAACATACAAGGAAGAACAGCCTCACGAGGGTCTGTTTTGGCGGGAGCGATGAACTGCTAGGTGGTGTTCACGCCTAGCTACTGGCTTCTTGATGAGGGTTCGGTCGCCTCGGGGTGGCTACTCCTATTTATAGGCGAAGGCCCCGGCCTCTTCCCAAATATTGAGTGGGAAGGGCGCCAACAATTGGCCATTTTGAAGGGGAACAGCGGGTACACTTATCCTGACTAAAGTTGGTCCTCGCCGCCAAAGGCTCGTGATGACGCCGCTGGGCTCCACGATGACTCCTTCCAGCCGTTGGTCCGTCTTTGGTTTTGTTGCATCAAATGGATGCCTTTGCTTGATGCTTCTCGCCGCGCTTGCTCCTTTGCACCAAAGAGGAAAGGAGGACATCATGGGTCGGGCGCCTGATGGGGCGCCTCGATCGCTATGGCTTGTATCATGGGCACCTCGCGAGGTACCGCCTTGAACTCTCCACCTCCTCATGAGCCAGCCCGACAAGGCCGTGCTCGAGGAAGCTCCTTGTCGTCCGCCTCATGAGGCTTGGCCTCGCGAGGGTCTTGAGCTTATGCTGATGAAGATGGGCTGGCAGCCTCCTTCGAGCCACGCCAAGCAGTCGCAGTGCAAGTCTGGGACCCTGCCCTGTAACGCCGACAGAGCCTCGGCCCACGCGCTACCAACTTGGCCGAGCAGAGAGGCGAAGGGCAAGTGTGAAGGTCATGGGCCTCTAACAAAGATGCGGCCTTGGGCGCCAAGATATGATTGATTGACGCGGGCGGCACGGCTTCCCCACGATGCCCCGGGTAACCACCCGGATTCGACAAGTCCCTGCATGCGGAGTCGGTCATGATTACCGGTGGATCGTGGAGGCCGACGTTGGCCTTCGCCAGCTATAAGTACGGAACGACGCTGCCGCCCTTCCAGCCTATCGCTTGTCTACCCTTCTTTCCATGGCTCCACCAAGGAAGTTCTCGCCGCAGAGAAGGGAAGGGCCACCAGTCGAGTCCTCTCTCTCCGCACGGCGGGTCGAGGTCGCCTCGCAGCATCCCGCTGCCCCACGGGCGTCCCCTCGGTCGGGGGGAGGCTCTCAGCCAGGCGCCGAGCGGCTGGTCATGGTCGGAGGGCGTGTTCCTGCCTGCAGGCCCCCCGAGACCGCGCCCATGATGCTGAAGCTGCCGGAGTTCATGGTGCGGGCGAGGAGCCGTCCGCGCCCCGGCCAGCCTCCCGCTTCCTCCCGGTGAGCTCGGCTGGCGCCTGGTGGCTCTCGCCCAGCGGATACGCTGCAGCCTGGCTCGTGGGCTTCGAGGTCTCCGCCATAGGAACTCCGTTTCAATTCGGCTGGCAACGCTTGCTTATGCTGCGTCTTCGCCACCGGTGTTCGCACATCAAGTATGATCGGCGACGCCACCTCTACGTGAGGGTGTTCGGGAAGACGGTCAGCGCATGGGTGCTGCCTGTGAAGACGACGCATCATGTCGAGGACTCAGCCCTGCGTGATGGAGAGGGCAGCGCTGGCGGCTAGCGATGCCCGTGACTCCTCAAGCTTCACCAGCTCTTCTTCGGTGTGATTCTTCCAGAGCTGCCTGCGGGCCATCCCCATGCCGCTACCTGCTTGGGGGGTGGCAGCGGTCCGCCACACTACCGGGTGAAGCGTGAGAGGAGTCCGCCGAGTCCCGGAGACGGCTCGAGCCTTCCAAGAGGGTCGCACGGGCGTGCTCCACCTGCTTTTGTCCTTTCCTTTCTTTTCTCCTCATGCAAAAGACGACAATGTGTGGCCCTGTAATGCATGCTAGGTTAACGGCGTAATTATTGTACCTTTTGTTATCCATATATGCTCCTTTCTCATATACGCCCATTCGCAAGAGAACCCTAGCCGGGCATGGGCGACCGATCCAGCCCCTGTTCAAGGCTGTGGCTGCCCGTGAGGCATGGTTAGGAGGGGTGCTCCACCAGGGACCAGGGTCGTGAAAACTTGAGTGATAGGGGTAGGAGCGCTGGCGAGGGCTCCCGAGGCTTCTGCCTCGCGAGTCCCCACGCAAGAGAAATCGAGGCAGGAGAGCGAAAAAAGATCGAAGAACCACGGACCAAAAGATGGCGATAGTTTCGATAAAAAACTCCAAATGGGAATAACTAGTCAACTGCAGAAAGCAATGAAAAAGCCGCTGTCCGCACCTAGTCTAGTCTTCGACGCTTTTCTCACCAGCATGAGCTAAGTGCTGCCATCGGGCGTGAGGGAGCCCTGTGGCCCGAGGTCGACACTCCTCGAGACTCGGGCGGTACAACCCCAACTCATTATTACGTGAGAGTGTCACGGGCGGCGAAGCTTCACAGCGGCTGGCCTCTCTTCACAGCTCCGGCCTTTCTTCCGGAAGCAAGCTTCACGGGCGCTGCTTCTTCACGGGCTCCGGCCCTTCTGTAACACGACAGCCTTCACAGTGCTCGCTTTCTTCATGTGCACCGGCCTTTCCAAAAGGATGAGCTTCACAGCATTCGCCTTCTCACGTGCACCGGGCCTTTTCCGAAAAGGATGAGCTTCACCGCATTCGCCGCTTCACGTGCACCGGCCTTTCCAAAAGGATGAGCTTCACTGCATTCGCTTCTTCACAGTGCAATCGGGCCTTTTCCAAAAGGATGAGCTGCATTCGCTTTCTTCATAGGCACCGGGCCTTTTCCAAAAGGATGAGCTTCACAGTGCATTCGCTTTCTTCGAGGCACCGGGCCTTTTCCAAAAGGATGAGCTTCACAGCATTCGCCTTTCTTCACAGTGCACGGGCCTTTTCTAAAAGGATGAGCTTCACAGCATTCGCTTTTCTTCATAGGTATTCGCTTTCTTCACAGTACGGGCCTTTCCAAAAGGATGAGCTTCACACGCA
Organism: Aegilops longissima; assembly: GCA_021605205.1. Taxonomy (NCBI): domain Eukaryota; kingdom Viridiplantae; phylum Streptophyta; class Magnoliopsida; order Poales; family Poaceae; genus Aegilops; species Aegilops longissima. The sequence goes on along the minus strand of JAHIAM010006356.1, from coordinate 6,407 downwards.
TTCACCTTCTTCACAGTGCACTGGCCTTTTAGGGTAAAACCTCCGAGGTGCTGGTTGTTCCACGCTGCTCAGATAGGTATCTCGCCTTGAGTTCTGCCGCATGGAGCCGGCCTGGAAACATGAACAACCTTGAACGGCCCTCCCACATGGGAAAGAGCTTATGCAGTCCCTCCCTAGAGAGGACCTGCTTGGAGCACGAGGTCCCCTACTCGAGAGTTCTGGGCGGATGTTGCGGCAAAGGGTATCACCGGAGTGCTCGCTGGTACCTTTGCCGCCGCAGCGCAGCTCTCGATGGCGCCTCCCCAAAGACGAGGGCCGCCCCCGCATGGCATCCTCGCAACGCTTGTCAACGCCAGACTCAAGCAGATCGACGCTGACCTCGTGAGGGAGGACCGCCTGCCCGTGAGACCAGGAAGAAGGGGTCTCTCAGCTATTTGGTTATACAGTGATGGACCACAACACGGACGAAGTTCGCTATACCAGCCTCTCGCCGCAGCTCTCCAAATTTCTTCTTGAACGCCCCGGTCTTGAGGCCTCTAGGACCTTCTGGCTGGCCCGCCGCCGCCTGTCCATTCTCAAGGGGTGCGCCACCGGTTTAGCATACCAAGGCCCCAAGGTTAGCGCAAGACGCTTTAAAAGGTTACCGTGAACCGCGAACCATTGTCGGTGATGATGCGGTTCGCACCAACCGCTCACGATGCCCTTGATGAACTTGACCGCAGAATCCAGCGGGATGGTGCGGACGGCCTCGACTTTGGCCCACTTGGTGAATTTGTTCACGATAACGAGAGGTAGCGATAGCCCTCGCACCCGAGGAAAAGGGCCCAGATGTCCAGCCCTGCACTGCTAATGGCCAAGTGAGGGGATGGTTTGCGCACTCACTGGCCGGTGGATCTGCTGGCATGGAATTGGCAAGCCTCGCAAGCCTTCACGAAGTTCAATGTCATTATTGAGCGTTAGCAATAATAGAAACCGGCCATGAACGCCTTTGCCGACGAGGGCCCGTGATTTATGAATGGTGCCCACAATTCCACCATGTATATCTCGCCAGCCTTTCCTCGCTCCCTAGTGATGCAAAGGTGTGGATACGCTGCTCGGCAAGCTTCCTAGAGAGCTTCCATCCATGATGTCAGATGTCGTGGCTTGTCACCACACGCTTCCTCCTCCTCCTTCTCCGCAAAGTTCCATGCATTAAGTAACTCTTGAGTCTGTGATCCAGCATCCTCTTGAGGTTCCATCATAGGAGCAGGCGTTCTCGAGGCCGGGCCACGTGTCGGGCCCCGAGGCAGGTGGCTGAGGAGCTCCACCCGAGGCTGTGCTGGGTTGATAACGCGGTGGCTGAGGCTTGAAGAGCCGCCTCAAAGACGCCTCGGCCTGGGGTAACCTCCTGAGGCTCTGCTTATGGCGTCGCTCGGCCTCTTGATTGGTGCCAAGGGCACGTGCCGCAGCCCAACCCCCGTAACTGCTTTCTCCATCCAGCGGACTCCGCAAGGTAGGCCTCCATGTGTTCATCTCTTGGCTCAGACACCTTGTTGGAGAAATTGACGAGGAGCCGCGAATCGCCTTGATGGTAAGGCGCACCCCTGTGGCAGCGGCAGCCTTCTGCACCCGCCATCGCCCCCTCGATTCTGCTATATTGTTGAGACCTTTTCGCCTCGCTGAAACAAGAGCTGCACGACATAGTAGAGCTTGTCCTCGGTGGGAGATATGAGCACCGCCCCAGCCCCAATACCGTCTCGAGAACACCCGTCAAGCACATGACCTAACCTTCAAGCGCCGCTTCCTCGGGAGAGGGATCGATCTCGCCGCCCCGAGGCCTCCGTGCTTCCGCCCATTCGGCCATGAAATCTGCCAAATACGCCCCTTGATGACTCTGGTTGTGCTGAACTCGAGATGGAATGCTTGCAGCTCAATGTTCCACTCATGACACTCTTCCGCCGAAAGTTAGGGCTCCCGAGCACCCTCTCCAGGGGTATGCCGAGACAACCTTGATCGGATGACCTCGAAGTAGTGCCGCAGCCTTGCGCGAAGCCACCAACAACGCGAGGAGGAGCTTTACGGCATGGGGTACTGTGCCTCGCATCCCGTAACACTGCAGGCCGATGGCACAACCGGTGCTCGACGAGGCTAGGGCGCCGGCCGTGGCGCCTTCCTAAGCCGTGGTGCCTCCTCGAGGTGACGGCGCCCGTGGCCGGGTGCTCGGATTGAGGGCCTCTCCCTTCAGCGCGTGCTCGCCATGACGGCCGATCTTCTTCCATTGCGGTGCCGGGCTCGAAGTTCCTTCGATTCGCCTGCCTTAGCTCGGGTGGTCGCCGTGGTCTTGGCCTCGACGCCCTCCCTAACCGCCACTCAGGCTGCGCCAGCAGTAGGGAGTGGCGGCGAGGTAGAGTACCAAGGGCCCCGAGGGCGCTGGGCCACCATCACCGGAGGGCTGGTCGCACCTCTTGAGGTCTTGGAACGCTTTGTCGGCCTCTTCACCATTCAAGGGCCCTTTTTCTTCATCACCGAAGAAAGGCAGCGTCCGCTTCCCCCAATCGGGAGATGAAATGGCCCAGCACCGCTACGCCGCCTGTGAGCTTCTGATTTCCGAGGGTCTTTGGTGGCCTATGTCCTCAACTGCTTCAATTTTTCCGGGTTGGCCTCATGCCTCGGGGGGACACGAGGAAACCCAGAGCTTGCCCGAGGGAACCCAAACACACACTTCTCCGGGTTGAGTCGCAGGCTCACTGCTGAGGCTCGCAAGGTTTCTTCCTGTGTCTTGTATCAAGGTCTTGGCCTCGCGAGACTTCACCACGACAGTCGCCGATGGTAGGCCTCCACATTCTTCCCGACCAGGCCCAAGGTGATGTGCATGAGTCATTGAAGGTTGCCCTCTGGCATGCGCCCGAATGGCATGCATGTATAGCAAGACACTCCACACGGGGTTAAGAAGGTCCGTTTTTTCCACGCCTTCCACCGCCATCTTGATCTCGTGATACCCGAAAAGGCGCCCAAGAAGCATAACAGTCACACTCGGGCGGTGGAATCGAGGATCCGGGTCGATGCGTAGGGAGCGGAACGATCCTCGCGGCATGCTTTGTTGAGGTTGGTGAAGTCGATACACATGCGCCTTTTCTCCTTTCTTTGGCACCACCACGGGTTGGCTGCAACCAACTGGTATCGACTCACAATAACCCCCATGTTTAGCTTATGGTCTCTCTGGACGATGAAGGCCTCGCTTTTCAAAGGACTGCCTCTCTCCTTCGCTTCATTGTGACGACATTTGGGGCACACGCTGAGGTGGTGCTCGACACGCTCTCGGGATCCCCGCCACCGATCGGGCTCCTGTGCGAATGCCTTCTTGTTCGCACGCAGAACTTGACCAGGCTTCCTCCCTGCTCGGGCTCGAGGTTGGCGCCTATGGTGAAGGTGGCATTTGTGACCCGCCCTCGCCGACAGTATCTGCTGGTCTCCGCCTTTGTCCCGACCGAACAACCGCTTTTCTGGTCGGCGCGAGCCCCTTGGGCTTGAGGGCTTCAGATCGGGCGGGCTGCGCATGCAGCCGCCTTGAGGGCGAGCTGAAGGCCAGCAAATAAGACCTTCGTATCCCCGGCACGGTGAGGACGCCATGCCCCGGCATCTTCATGAGGTTGTACCTGTGGGTTGCGCCATGAATTTGGCTAACGCTGATAGCCAAGGATGGCATTGTAGGGAGGCCGATGGGGGCGAGCGTCGGTCGCACTCAGTTCCGCGCGGAAGTTGTCGAGGTGCCAAGGTCACCGAAGTCGGATTTGCCCCAAGGAGCTGGATGACTCTCCTCCCACGCCTCAAAAGGCCGGGCTAGCTGCAGCCCCTCGGGTATGCAGAGGAGGTTGAAGGCCTCACCGAGAGCACGCTGAGGCCGGGCGCCGCAGCTTGATGAGGGTCCCGTGACGGCAACCTGGCAGATGGTGTGTGCAGAGTGGGGAGCGCACCCGAGCCGGACGAGTTGGTGGGTGGTCCCAGAGTCAAGGTCAGCCCCGCCAACGCTCCATCCGCCCGAGAGAGCCCCCGCCACAGGAGGCGGCGCCGACCCGCATGATTTAATGTCTTGACATGGCGGGCTGGAAGGCGGCACCTGGCGAGCCGCCCAGAGGGCCGCGACGTCCGGAGGAACTCGCCATGACGGGCGGGTGACGAGGAGCCGCGCTGCTCCTCCCAGAGGTCGCTGAGGAGCGCAGGGCGATGCTTGTCAGTCTGCCCTTCACGGCCGGTGCATGGTCCTGACAGCGGGCGGTGAGGAACGACGAGGGCGCCCGCCGCCTAAGCCGCCCGGCGACATGGGAGGCGAGGGAGGCCTCCGAGCCGCGCGAGCCCAACGAGCCGATATGGCTATGTGGTCGGGAAGAACGAGGCGATGGAAGGAAGGTTCCGGCGCACTTTACCCGGGCGCGCTAAATGTCGGATTTTGGGTTCCGCAGACCTTGAGGTTCAAACATTGGGGTGCATGGAGATCCAACTCTTCCATCGCCTCGCACTCGCCAATCATGGGACCTAAACTACTCAACGGAATGCGACAAGAGACACGAGATTTATACATGGTTCGCCACCATTGTGGTGTAATACCCTACCCACTGTGGTGTGATGGATTGCCTCGGCTGATGAGGAATAATACAAGGAAGAACAGCCTCATGAGGGTCTGTTTTTGGCGGGAGCGGCGAACTGCTAGGTGGTGTTCAACCGCCTAGCTACCGCTTGATGAGGGTTCGGTCCGCCTGGGTGGCTATCTATTTATAGGCGAAGGCTCCTGGCCTCTACCAAATATTGAGCGAAGGGCGCCAACAACCATTTTGAAGGGGAACAGCTGGTACACTTATCCCGACTAAAGTTGGTCCTCGCCGCCAAAGGCTCCGTGATGACGCCTCGCTTGGGCTCCACGATGACTCCCATCCAAATTGCCATGGTGTCTTGGTCTTGTTGCACCAAACGGATGCCTTTTCTTGATGCTTTCGCCGCGCTTGCCCCTTTGCACCAAAGAGGAAAGGAGGACACTGCGGGCTGCGCCCGACCTGGCGCCTTGGTCGCTCATGGCTTGCACCATGGGCACCTCGCGAGGTACCCCGCTTGAACTCTCCGCCTCCCTCATGAGCCACCTGACGAGGCCGTGGCCTGAGAAGCCCTTGTCGCCCCGCCTCATGAGGCTTGGCCTCGCGAGGGTCTTGAGCTTGCATTGATGAAGATGGGCTGTGGGGCCTCCTTCGAGCCACGCCTGTGAGTCAGCAGTGCAAGTCTGGGACCCCTGCCTCAGTAACGCCGACAGACTCCCCATGGTCAGATACTCATGGGCCGGTTCTTCGACAGCATGATACAAGGAAGATTCCACAAGACATGGCGATCAAGACATGATTCCTCCCAATCGCGCGTGATTCGGCTAGGACTTGTTATTCTAGGCCTCGTGCATTATATAAGCCGAGGCCGCATTAGTCGATAGAGGAGATATATACAACAATCATAATCATCATAGGCTACCTTCTAGGTTTAGCCTCTACGATCTCGTGGTAGATCTACTCTGTACTACCTCATATCATCAAGATCAATCAAGCAAGAAGTAGGGTATTACCTCCATAGAGAGGCCCAAACTCGGGTAAACATCGTCCCATGTCTCCTATTACCATCATCCTTAGACGACAGTTCGGGACCCCCTACCCGAGATTCGCTGGGTTTTGACACCGACAATGACCACGACCTAATAGCTACACTACAAGGTACACATCGGCGATGTAGAGGTCTCACCCCAGACTCGATAGTAACCCAAAGAGTGTCGAGCAACTAAGGGGAAAGTGATGTGCGTGTCGGGCTCTGGTCTTCGATCCCGCTGATCGGTCTTCAATGATGAAGCGGGCAACAAGGACAAGGTGGGGTCATGATGGATCACTAACCAACCTATACTAACAGTTTAGGATAAGGGTAGGTAACAATAAGGTGTTACAAAAGCAGGCTATGCATCGAATAGGAGCAATCAATTACAAGAGCAAAATCTAATGCAAACATGAGAATGGAATGGGCTTATATCGGATGATCAAAGGAGGGGCTTGCCCGGTTGCTCGGCAAGGAGGGGTCGCTGGCGACGAGTCGATCATAGGGGCAATCGTTGATTTCGGGTTCCGCACTTTGAGGTTCAACACCGGGCGCGCGGAGATCCACCTCCGCCCGCCTCGCACTTCGCCGAATCGCAGGGACCTAAACTACTAAACCGAACAACACAAGAGACGCAAGATTTATATTAGTTCGCCACCGCTAGGTGTAATAACCCTACCTAGTTTGTGGTGTGGTGGATTGCTTCTGGCTGATGAGGAATAAGACAGGAAAGAACAACTCGCGAGGGTCTGTTTCTGGTGGGTGCGATGAACTGCTAGGTGGTGTTCCGTCATTTAGCTTGACGATCGGGT